>JAADYU020129104.1:0-19016 GCA_011763375.2 Heteractis magnifica | reverse complement strand
CACACACTTGTTTCGACTTCTCTCTAATCCGTGTAGCTTTAGCTTTAAATACCCTTAAAACGGAGCACTGATGGAGATAGGGGGTAAAGTGCGCACCGTCTGCTTCCCATTGATAGCGGCCTCGTAGCTGAAAGAGCTACCGACGTTAAATAAAAGTTACTTTACCTTTTCGTAGCTATAAGTACATGGCTAAATTAAATGATTTTGGCGCAGGAAACTTGGAATCGAAGGAAGGAAATTACTTACAGGAATGAGCGTTTCAACATCATAGTTTTCCGTATTCCTGGACATATAGCTATCAATGATGTCACTGGTCTGTTGGGTGTCCATGAGACTGCCATCGGTTGGCTGCAGCGCTTGCTGGACTTTCTTACGCATTCGACGTTGTTCTGACTTGCACACCATGAAACATTCCTGCGGCCAGACATTGATGTTAAAACAGTTAATTACTCGTGGAATTCAAATCGAATGTGGATAAAATTGAATTCGAGTCAGCTCTCAAAGCATGGAGAAATCCTTTACTTACTTCTACGATGCAGAAAACCAAACGTTCGTTTGTGTCTCTGTTTGCCAGTCCTCGTAAAGAGTCCATTATTTCGAGTCGTTCACTGCCATACAGTTCAGCAAATCTCTCGATTAACTTCACTGCACGTTCATGGGGAAGGACGCCATTGGTGTATGGCTTGGTTATCATGCGAATGGGTTCTGGTTCAGCATCTAGAATATGCTTCTGTATACTGTAAGGAAAATGCAAAGGAGTGAGTGTAAAATGTAAGTGCCTTCAAAAACACTGTTGCATTTCGAGACAAGGGAGAAACTTTATATTTGTTTGTTTGCTTGTTTGTTTGTTTGTTTTATTACTTCCTTTAGTTTGTGCTTGTTTTGTCGGAATGTTTGCTTGTATGTTTGAATGAATGTTAATTGCTTCCTTGTTTGCTTGCTTGGGTTTGCTTGCTTGCTTGTTTGCTTCACTGCTTGTTTGTTTGCTTACTTGTTTGTTTGCTTACTTGTTTGTTTGCTTACTTGTTTGTTTGCTTACTTGTTTGTTTGCTTGTGTTTGTTTCACGGTTTGTTTGTCTGTTTGTTTGCCAGTTGTCGCTTCTTTTGCCTGCCTTACTTGCTTGTTCGCTCACTGCGTCCAGCCTAGCGTGAGTAGGACGTCAATCATAATGATACCAACAGTACTTAGTCTTCAACACCCCAACACACATTTATTCATAACGTAAAAAAACCGCTTCTTTTGTCTTTAACATCTGAATTCTTGTCCCAACACGGCAAAATCTCCAACCACAGGTGCTAATTAGCATACAAAACAATTCAAGGTTCCATTAACGCGTCAGTCCTCCTTGGCTACAGTTAGTTCAACACATACAATGACCTTGACAAAAGAAAGCACTCAACTCCCTCGCAAACTAAACACAATCCAAGAACAATACTTTCACAAAGTCTAAACTGTCAAAACATGCCGTCCGTTATCCACTTACCGTGAGTGAAGATTAGAGTTCTCGCGTTTTAACTGCTCGCTCTCTTCTTTAACTTGCAGTATTTCTTTTTCCTTTGCAGCGAGATCTAGTGTTGTGTTCGCTAATCTGAAGAAGGGAATATAGCAATGTTAAAATAAAGACAGGAATACTGTGCTCATCACAGTCCACGGTTGAAAACTTCTTAGTTTGTTTGCTTAAAGATTAAGATACCATTGATTAATAACATTGAAGGTATAAGATTGAGCAAGTCTAAGTTGATAAGAATTTTTAGTCGGATTATTGATGGGATTTTGACAAGACAAAGTCTCCGTGTTTATGAATAGAAAACTTTCCTATTAAGCATATTATTTAAATTCTTTGATTTATTTGCGCTCATAGGATACGAATTAAAGTATTTGGATTAAATACCGTCTCTCATATAACAATTCTAACTTAAAACAAACTAATAAAAGCATACCCAAATTAACTTCATCTCTTTTTCTTTCCAAAGCTACCGTTATTTATCGACCTTTTTTGCTTGCAGAGTTGCTTCTGCTTTTTCAAAAAAAATTTGAGTTCAATTAGCGCTGGACTTTTTCTTTTTCGTACCTTTTCTCTAGCTCGCTATACAGTCGGTCATTCTTTGCGCTGTCCGTCACTTTAATCGTCAATCTCTTCATGTCTTGTTCGCTTTCTGACACTCTAAACAAAATTTCATAAATTCATAAATTCATTACGAGTGAGAGTAAAACTACACCTTGAATTGAAGAAGGTAAGTTGAAAACTTTTTTTTATCGGCTTGTTTTTGATCTTAAATTGAAATCCCCAATTATCAAGAAAATTGCTTTAATAAACTCGATATTGACTCAGAAAAATATCTTAAATAAACGCATGGAAAGATAGAACCATACGAAGCAATAAATATGTCAAAACAATGTTAACAAATCTTAATGAATTTGAGGATGCTTTTTCAACATGGAAATGGAAACTCGACATTAGTGTGCAGCACTTGCAGTCAAAGATGACGCGTGTTTATTCTACGGAGCTTTAAAGATGACAAGCGCGTCCGTAGAAACCAACTTTGACATAAGTAAAAAAATCTCTGCTTTTCATTAAAAAATGGTGAAAAAACAATAAGCGCATAAAGAATTGGCTCGAATAAGTAAGATTTCGGTGTGTAACTTTTTGGGGGTAACTCAGTGATGTGCTATCTGAGGTTTATATTGATTGAATGACAATAAAGACCGTTATAAAGTTTATTAAAGAAAATATTCAGGTATTTGCTTACTTCAATCGTAGTTCCCCTGCCTCTCTTTGTGCTGCCTTCAACTCTTCCTCCAACCTAGAGACAGTACGTTCATATCTTTCTCGGACAAGCTTTACTTCCTCTGGAGAATCTTTGCTCAAAAAGCCACTTGAGCTGAGCCAAGGTAGAAGTTTCTTCTTCAAAGGTTCAGTGCCTCCGTAGAGACCACCTTCCTCGCTACAGAGGTACAAGAGGCGAAATAACTTCGCCTGGATGCGAGCGTTCTCTTCGAGAATCTCACAGCATATGGACATTGTTTCTTCACAGGTGTAGCGGTAGCTTTCGTCAAATAACGTGATCAAGCGGCCATGAAGTGTTTTCACATCCCCACTTGCTATGAGATTGCTCAAATACCCTAAAAAGGTTGTACCAGACATTTCGCTCGTCGTTTGTATTTGTCTTGTTTAAAACAAGGTCTTGTGTACGGTTTGATAGAGAGACTGAGATTCCAGTGAGAGGCTCTTGTGTCGTGTTAATGACAAGCTGTCCCCCTATTAGTGTATTCTTTTTAAAACTGTGATTACCATAACACTCGTACTCTGCTAGTGTGTATTTTTGTACTATACTCGCGTCCGACACACACACAAAGGTCAACAAAAACAAAGAACAAATGCGTAACCACTAGCCTTGCGCATGGGCTTTAATCACACGGCAGCCATGTTTATTCCCAAGAGAATGAAAACTTTTGTTCTTCCCCGCGTGAACTCGTTCTGAAGTATTTCAATGCGAGGCCGCCGCCCTGATTAAAGTCCATGCTTAGAGCGGATTTCGTACGAAATGGGAAACGACAAGGCAAATTCGTAGAGTGGAATGTAGCTGTACCATGCTTTACCGTAACCGTAACTACGCGTTGTGATTGAAGAATTCACGTGAAAACAATAGGAAGCCATTTCAGTGTTATGCCATACCACACCGTGTACGTGCTGTATGTCAGTACCGTACGTTTTCAACGGTCGAAACGAAAAGTTTACCAGAGCTTCCAAAGAGCGATAAATGTTTCGGCCAACCACATGGTTTCATTGTTGCATTGTTTAATAGAATTTTAATTGATTTTTGACATGTTTTACAACGTCGTATACCTTTTTTCTCAGTACAAAACTGGAAAAATACAATTTTCACAAACAAGCAAAAACTACTTTACAACTTGCACTTACAACAACTTACACTTATGACACTTTTGACCCTAAAGAAGGTACCAGTTTCTCTGGGTAAATTTGACAGCATTAATGAAATTACCCAGAAGTTTTTTCACTTTTTAAACGAATAATAGAAAAGAGGGGAAAAAAGAATAAAAAGGGATAGAAAAAATGGAAAAGGATCCAAAAAGGAATAAAGTTTGAACATGACCTAAAATACTAGTACGAGACCATTGTTTTGTTCAAAAGGAAGTGCTTTATTCAGATTCACCATCCCCCCCCCCCGAATAATCATTGGACATCCGTTCTTCGATTTCCCATTGGTCTCAATCCCATCCATTTGTTCACTTATCCACTCATCTATTCATCACCGTGAGAAACAAATTTCAAAAACATTTGTTTATTAATTCTTGATAACCATTCCAATCAGCGACTTATGAAGGTTTTTTCCATCACACCACTGATTGTGTTTGTCTCTATCAATCATGCTTGATATTATTTTTGTACAAACTGGAAGTGTCTACCAAGTTGGATTTCGACTTTTAACGATCGAGCATTGATCGCTCTTTTCTCCTCACCAAGGCTGCTTAATCGTTGCCGGTTTCCCCCTTTTTCATTGTATAAAATCCCCTCTTCTATCGCATTCAGTTTTGAAAAATGCAGCAGCAAAATACGGACGATCCTGAACGAAGATCCAACACTGTCTAGTGATTTGGGATCACTTTAACAAACACTGTTAAATAAGTCGACCGTAGGACGCAGTTAGAAAATATTACCAGTAATTTCTCTAACAGCCACTGTACATGGATGTACGTTATGCAAGAAAAAATCCACTTCCCAAATTCAAATGGAGACTCCGAAAAACACCGAATGTATTGCAGGTAAAACTGTAAAACATGACAGACCAAGAAAATTGAAAAATCATACCACAAAAATAGTTTCATTTGCCTCAGATGATGAAAAAATGTTATTTTTCCTTTGGATTTTGATCTCACATTAATTTGTTTCTTTCATTGTACGTAGTTGGTATTTTTTATTCTAATCTACTTTCAACGTTTTCACCTGCCATTTTCACTTTTTCTTGTGGATGTCGAACAACTTTGCCAGTTCGTTGAGATCATCCCAAGCCTTCCCTTCTTTGATAATCTGAAACCACGAAAATTGAGAAAAGTTTGATCGTTTCACGGCTTGGAATAAAGCTTGCGTCGTTTCAAATAATAAAGTGCCTAGTCACTGCAAGACTCAGCTACTTGAAGCATCGTTTTTATCATGCTCCAATGAAAAAATGGTAATTTGGTAAAACGATTTTTTCGCGCCTTTTTGCTTAATTCTCATTGGTTTACAGCGACTTTTCACTGGATAAAACGTGGACTCCGACGTTCTCAACACAAGTTGGAATTTAGTGTTTCGCTGTCGTCGATCAAAAGTAAATCCCCTTGTTAGTCCTGAATCTTTTGATTGACGTAAGCGCAAAGGAAAATTCCAAGCTTTGAGTTCGCTACAGCATAGCCTGTGTACAGCCGCATCGCATCTCTCCCTCCTTCGCGGAACTACTGAAAATTGCTGCGAATGCAAATTAAGGTGGGTCATAGTAGCGCAACTTTCCCGTGTCGTCCGACAATAGGCCATTTGCATGATGGCGTCATTTTACCACCACTACCAGAATGCTTTGTCCAAATGCTTTGTTATTCAGATTTTTCTACTCTCCTGGGAATAAAGATACAATTGGTAAAATTTGCCTGACAATAAAAGCCACTCAAAGCATTCTGGTCTTGGCAGTAAATTACGCCATCATGCAAATAGCCTATTCGCAGTAATCTCAGTGCTTTTCAGAAATGAGTAAGTTTTACCTACCTTTCTAGCGATGGGCATCCTATTAAATACATTCCACATGACCACTCCAACAACTTTCTTGTCCTGCATGTAAAATACCACGCCTTTGCTGAATTCTTCATCCGCTTTGGGTTCTTGTGTTGGAACTGTTACTTCTTTGTACATCTTAGAATTTGCTGGTGTTTCTGCATCCTGACAATTGCAAACACCAATTGATTATTTCTTGTGTTGAATTTTTAGAGATCGTGACACGGTCAAGGCACGGCAAGGTACGGCAAAATTCTGGAAAACATCACGGTCGCGGCAAGGCACGCTTATACTGCACCGATCGTGCCGCGAGCCGCTTTTCACAGTCATACGAAATCTGCTCTATCTTTGGGTAATATCCAGTGATACTGATCAGTTAAGGATGATTTCCATTAATTCGTAGATTTACAAGTATATTATTACCTTTTCAGTCTCAGATCGCAACCCTTCTCCCGTAGCTTCAACGACAGCTTTAGGCGTGTCTGCCTTCGTAGCTTTCGCCCAAACTCCAACAGTAGGCAGACTAGAGTCAACCAAACCAATGGCTTCATATCCCACTTCTGGACCTAAATCACTCCTAAATTACAATAGAGGAATAAAATCTACATCGAAATCATCGTAAATGCCGAAAGCGCCAGAATTTAAGCGGACCTTGAGGAACACCATTACAGTAAACTGAAACAACGTTCTTCACTCAAAATCTCTAAAATCGATTAAAAATCGTCCCCGAGAATATTAATATTTATTGATTAGTATTAACTCAAATAAGGGGACCCAAAACGCTTCTTGAGGAACACCTTTATAAGGAAATAAAGTATGCTTTATGGTGATAGAGGAATTATACAATACAATATAAAATGAATTGAAGATCTACTGACCAAAACATGGACTGATGCCAGTATGGTTTGGACGCGCCTGTCATGTTCTCACCAGCAAGTCTACCGCTGACCACAGCATGATCGTGATGCTCGACCCTCCTTCGTCCAAGATTTGGATCATAAAAGCAAGCAGCATCTCCAGCCTGTTATGACAAAACAGATCCAATCAAAATGAATTTGCCAAGCTCATAACTCAACTTTTATGGAAACGGTATCGCTACTTACCACCCATATATTTGAACGTGCTTCCAATTCTGAGTTAACGTGGAATCCTCCAAGCTTGTGGTCCACTTCCAGACCTGCACTCTTTGCTAGGTCTACATTAGCACTCAGTCCAACAGCAACTATCACATGATCTGCAGCGATCTTTAAAAATACCAATGAAAGACTGAGAAAATTAGTGTCATCCAACCATGAGTAAGAATTGCGGAGAAAGTTTAAATGCATTCTTAATGCATTTTCCATCCGCATGTAATCTATTCCAAACCAATCAACATGTCTATGTTGATTTTTTTGTTAAGTTTATGTTTTTGCCATCACTACACTCCTTACCTTGTCTCCCTTATTGAGTGCCAGTTCAACCTGATCACCTTTTGAAGCTACATTATTTATTGTTACTTCTGGTACAACATATACTCCTTCTACAATAATTAAATCATAAATACTGGATTAAGTTATGATGTTAATGAAATCACATGGAGTCCCATTTTCAACCAATTATAGTAAATAAACTTTATTTTCCTTTGAATTTCTTACCATTTCGAACTTTGTTTGTAGTCCAATCACTCAAATATTTAGGCAAAACTTTTGCCATGTTTCCTGCAATAAATCGAATCACAGTGATTTGGTAATTCAGTAAAGTACAGTATAATGCAGCTATATACAATACAGTGCTGTACAGTACATGTACATTAGACACTTTGAATATAACTGGATTGCGCACGAATGGAGTCTGTCTTGATCAAAAAAGAATGAAGACATACAGCTATCTATTGTGGTAATAATAATAATAACACATACCTTTTTCAGGGAATATTTGGGTAACACCCATGTCACTTTTCTTTGCTATAACAAAACACAATTAATTTATAAGAAACAAAAATACAGCTGTGGGGTATTTTTGTGAGAAAAATTGGAAAACAATTCTTAAAGTAAAGTAGTCTTTAAAAAAGGTATGAAATCATACTAAGCATGAAGTTTGCAAAGCTTCTGTATGAAATTAGTTTGTCAAATACCTTTATGTCCGAGGGCACAGGCTAATTCACTGCCTAAAAATCCTCCACCAACTACAACTATGGATTTAGCAGTCTTAGTTATCTTTTCCAATTCTTGAAAATCAATTACCTTCAACACACACACAAAAAAATTAACAAAATTAATATGCAGGGAGCTTTCATTTATTTTGGGCCTTGGCTACCAAACATTTCATAACCCCCTCTGTGAAGAGTAAAAATTGCATAACTCCCTACAACCTCCAAGACTTCAATCATACTTTCAGCTTCACACTTCTGCAACTTAATAGCCCCCTACAAGACTTTTCAAGATAATGTACCTCCCCTCAATTTTGCCAACCCCCTCCCCCCACCAACACCATAACAAATGGAAGCCCCCTTACAAATTTTAAAGGAGAGAAAACTAGGAAAACTATATTCTTATTGCAAAAACCCTCAATAATGTCTAGGTAGTTTAAATGATAATATAGTCCTAAATGTTTTTAAAGGTCAAAAGGAGTTTTTCAACATACTTTCCGGAATAAAGTAACTTTGTTCTTTATATCTTCACTAGCGTTTTCAAAGACTGGAAGATTTTTGGGGACACCACCTACAATGTACAGTAATTAAAAGAAGAAACAATGGTTATATAATCAACAGCTAAAAGCCTTGAACTCTATTGACAACACAACATAAAGGAAAACCTAAAACATACCAGTTGCTAGTAGTAGCTTCCCATATGATATCTCTTTGCCATCTTCAAGAGTTATTTTCTTTTCTTTTGGATTAACTGCAGTAACCTTTCCAATTGAAAATCAGTTAAATGATTAGTATTTTTTAGTACATTAATGCCCCCAATTTTCTGAGACTACATGTGCACATATTTACATGAGGATTTTAGTATCGATTGCTAACCTTTTTCTGTTTCAAGAAAGCAACTCCACCATTTTCTTTTGTGGGAAGCTCTTGTGGTGAACAGTAGAATGAGTCTGGCTCAAATAATATGCTAAAAATGACAGAAAGAAGACCTCATTAAAACCCACTGTGAAATCCAAGTCACAACTCATGCCTAATTATTCTACTTGCAATAATTTCAGCCCAAATGCTGTAGTTTGATGTACAAAAGGCAAGGTAATGTAAGCATTCAAGGGCCCTTGGACTTCACACCTCTCAGACACCACAGTGACAAAGTAAGCTGTGCATCTTGCTTAATACAAAACATTATATACCATTAACATCTTAAGCCAGCAATACACGCTACAATTTTTTCTCATGTTGGCAACACAATTTTAGATTTTGTTGCAGAGAAAAATTGCAGCGTCTATCATGCTTTTGATACACGCTGCAAAATTCAATATGAGTCGTGCAATGTTCAAAATTTTGGAGAGAAAAGTTAACATTTTTTAACTCTCTGCAACAAAATTTTTGTTGGGAGACATCATTGCCAGCATTGTTGCCAGACATGATACACTCGGCAATTTCACTCTCACAACAAAACCTCTAAAATTGCATTGCCAGCATGAGAAAAAATTGCAGTGTGTATCACCTGCTTTATGTCAAGATGCAACTTTGTACATTGTACCTTCTTTCTTTGCCATTCCATTGTTTAAAGTGTAACTTAGCAACTGCCTCATCATCATCACTGTACCAGAATTCCTTGGACAGTGGGGGTCTCATGTATGGGGGGTACTCTTCGTCACCAATTATCAAAACCTTTAAAAAATCAGTCAGTCATAGGTTGGTCATCATACATAACATGAAATGCATAAAAACTCATCTAGTATTGGACTGTGGTTTACCCAAACGGCTGCTAATTTTGACCTTAGCAAGGATTATTAATCCTACCTGTGCAGTTGGATCTCCCTTTCTTATTGCTCGATATGCTGCAAATGAAGCTGTTCCTCCACCAACCAGGATATAAGGCACATTCTCTGGGATTTCAGGCAAAGGAGGCACTGATGCTTCTTCAGCTACAGAAAAAAATGTTATTAGTTTGTAGAGTAATAGTCACTATATTATGGGTTACCTGTTGTAGATAATACAAAGGATACCCAAGAATATAAGATATAAGTCAATACATAATTTTTCAAGTCTCACCTGATGTTGCAGGAGCAGATTCTCCTTCAATTGGTTCCACTGTTGGTGCAGCATCAGTACTTTCTGGTGCCATCTCAGTACTTTCTGTTGCTGTCTCAGTACTTTCTGCTACAGTAGCAGAGTCTGTCTGTTCTTCACCCAGCTGAGCCTCAGAAACTTCAGTTAATAGAACCTAGAATCAGATAGTTGGGAATTACAGTTAGCACACAAAACTATAAAGGACTAACAGCTAGTGACAATGGTTAACTATGACATATCCATAATGAAAAGAATATTTTAGAAGATGTATTGAAATCACCTTTTCATCTTGTTGTTTTGGGAGTCGTCGTGGGTTGAAAAGACCACTGTACAAACCCTGGACAAATAATTGAAATTATAAACTGATTCCCAAAGGAAGAATCATGTGTAGACCATACTAATCAAATTGGCAGCAGTATGACTGCATCATTTTACTACCAGAATTCTGCACTTGTTTTCTTTTTAACTAAATTAGTATTGGTTTGATTTGTAAGATGATGGGTGCTAACAAAATAAAGTGCACAAAGGATTCTGGTAGTTGTAGCATATGACACTATCATAATGTAGATTTACCCCGGGGGGGGACTCGTTCATAAAAGGGGGCAGGGGTCCTCATCGGAAATTCTGAAAATGACCCCTAAAAGGGACCTGTATTTTGAGATGATGGGCGTGGCAGTGATGAAATTTCACCCCTAAGAGGGACCAATCAATAACGTATCATTTTCAATCAATCTTTGAAAGAAGCATTGTTGTTGATCTTATACCCTAAAAGGGACCACAAAACTCAGCATTCTCGGGCATTCTTGGGCATTCTCATCATTATCACCCTAAGCGGGACCAAAACACTGATTTCAAACCCTAAAAGGGACGATGAGGACCCCTGCCCCCTTTTATAAGGGAGTTCCCCCCCCCAGGAGATTTACTGCAAGTAGAGTGAATGGCATTTCAACCATGAAAGAGAAAGTAATAGTTTAAGTCTAATAGACAAATAGGCACAAAATAAAACAATGGAATTAGTGCCTATAGTGTCTATCAGAGTATTAACTATTTCACAGGTTAAGTGCCATCACTCTACAGTTTTTCTCTATTTGATGATAGACAAAACAGGTTAATTTTTCATTGGCAGCTTGGCTTAAAATTTTTAAATTATGTTATCAATCACTTCCAACATAACTTATAGAACTTTTAATGACTGCATCATTTAGTTAATTGCAGACGTGTCAAAACAAATGTGTGAAAATCGATTAGCGCAAGCATTGATACCGAAATATCTAGATTCAAACCTGCATGGAGCTATTTCTTTCTTATACAAGATTATCAAAGATTTCAGTTAGTTACACAATACTCACCCATGCAGTAGTAGCCCCTAGTAGTCCAATCCCCATCACTACAAACATACTATCACTACCCTCTGTTTTACTGTGTATACTACTGAAATTGCGCAATGTGCACCGTCTGGACAAAGCCAAGGCAGGCCTTAGCCTTGCTATTGAAGGTCGTAAAAATCTGCTGCAAGAAACCAAAGACATCGCGTTTGTTTGATAAAACTTTGAGAGCAGTTATTTACTACACGTGAAAATATTACTCCAGGAACCGGACACCGGAACAGGCTTGCGTGGTTGGGGAAAGTTGCTGGATATTTCGATGGCGGGCTCCAACTCCACAGGGAGCCCAATTTTCACGAATATACTTTTGGTTAGTTTTGGCACAACCTTGAAACTTAAAAATTTATTACTGCAAATATTATCCCTGAAAATGTGTGTCTGGAAGAAAAATATGTAGTTTCAATTTTCAAAGCAACATTTTCGTAAAGCTTGGCCTGTGCATAGTAATTTGTAAGGTAAGCGAACGATTTCTATCGCGCACTCAGTGCTAGTAACGCGGCTCGCTCCCTTTTGCGTACGGGAGTCCAGAAATGGTGTACAATTTTAAAGGAATTTCAAATTCTTTGCCAATCAAAATATTATGTACTAATTGAAGTGCATTACGCGATTCTTCTGAGCGATATGAATTTGATTTCAACTTATCTGTCTAGTCTGTGCATTGTATAGTAACGTCTTATTTTGCGGGACTTAGAATTGGAAGGCTCTCCGCTGCATCGCCACTGCCTTATAATCCGTGTGTAAGGGAGTCCATACTAATTCGTGTACATGCAATTCAAAGAAAGTATGAAAAACTCAGTATGCCTGCTATTATAAACGGTTGGTGGAAGAATAGTCAATGCGTAAAGGATTTGAAGGTCTCAATAAAATGCTACCCGTACGTGGATTGCATGCAGTCCAAATTCTGGTCTCCCGGTCGAAATTCGAATATTACAGACTGGAATAACACTGCGATATTTTTTGTTTCGTAATTACATGGTAAATCATTACAAATTTTGACAAGTAAATCGTAAGTAATATGACATATATATACTCAAACCTTATAGTAAAATAATACAACTCTATAATAACAATGATACATCTTGCTTTTAACATGTTTAAGGGTTTTTGTATAATTAAATAAGTATAAAACTATTAATAAAACTGTTGAATTTAGTTAATTCGGATAAATATATTGAATCTTATTATCTTCTATTTTCTTATTTTTACTCTCTTTTCTGAGATATACGATTAATTTTTTACGATAAATTTTTTACATCTTCGCCTTGCAGTTGATTCGTTTCATACTTGGCCGTTTTATGGGTTTTTTACGTTGAACTTGATGCTAAAGACTCCGAGATTCAGACTCTGTTGAATAAATATAAATAAAAGAATTCATATAATCTATTAAATTATAATTAGGTCAGTCAGAACTCTCCCTGTTATTATTCTAGACTTTCTAAAACGTATATTTACAACAATTCACTTCTTTTTTAGACTACTTTATTTGCGCGCACAATGATCACGTGATACCAAGTCAGCCGATTCGGAAAATGCGGAAGTGAAGCGAAATTAAAATACGCTTTCTGTTTGAGCCTGTTGTTCGTTATTGAAGACATATTCCATGATTTCGTTGATTTTAATGTTAAAAATTGGAATCAACATGAATATAGTGAAAATACTAGCTCTGATGAGTGTCAGGAGACAAAATTTTTCCATGTTTTTGTTCTATTTGCTTGCTATTTACGCGGGTTTATTTATAATTAACAGCGTCAATATAATTGTAAACTATTATAACGAAACTTTCTGCATATGTTACATCCAGAAATTAAATAACCTGGAATTAATTTTTTGAAACACTACATACCACACCAATCATCAGAGCCAAAGAACCAAGTCCAGTAAGGAGAATGGTATTTTCTTCCGCGGTAGAAGGTCTTTTTCGCTGTGTGTAGAAGAGAGTCCTAGTCGCAATGCGTTGACAAGCGGGAAGACTCACAACAGGTCTTGCATTCATTGCCAAACGCAGAAATCGAGTCGACGCTTGAAGAGCCATTACACTTGTCAAACAAAGGTGTTTTTGAACTTCGAGGGAAAAGTTCACGGCTTAGGCTTTCAGGCGCTGTCAAAATTACCAGTAAGAGTTGAATAAGAACGGAGAGTAAAGAGTTCTAACCCTTGTTGTGATCTTATAAAGAGGTAATTTCCAAAACCGTGCGCTTTTTCACGTCTCGGAAATGAACGAGGCAGCTATAATTGTCATCGCGTGACCGCATCCTGATGACTTCTATCCTGGCGTGACGTAAACTACCCAGGATAGAAATATATAGAAAGAAATATTTATAGCAAAATAAATATGGGTTATGTACAGCCTCTTGTTGTTGTATTTACCTTCTTGATTAATAGCATGAAAATACGTCAATAAAAGTCTTAATTTTCACGGGCTTTTTCAGGGCATTTTGACTGTGAATTAATTCTAGCTACTCAGCCTGAATTTTATTTTTATCGGTAATAACAGACGTAAATGCATAAATATGCTATCACTCGGCCATGGAAAATCTGAATTTGTTTCACATCGTCGCGAGTGATGCAAAAGATTAAAGCATTTACAGGTTTGTCAACAAACGGACATTGAACCAAATCTCCAGTTTCTGAACATATCTATTGTGAATAAAAGAGAAGAGAATCCTGAAGGACCAAAACGGGAACTAGGAATCTGAGAAAAATGAGATTTAGGATTTATGTAAAATGGGATTTAGGGATTATGTAAACTACAAACAATTCTGGGCTAATGATATAGCGTTTAGCTAGGATTCAGGACTAGACTGATCAGGTGGCTTCTACGGCTGTTGCCTGGTAGAACGATTGTGTGATTAGATTGTTGGACACGCCCTTAGCCTTGTTCCTCATAGAACATCTAGGCGAGGTTATTTAGTCATAGTCGAGAAAGGAAATCATTTCCTAACTTCATCATCCCATTCGTTCCTCAAAAATTCCGTATCAGGGAGGGCGGACGTCCTGCTACTCAAGAAGGCCACTCGGCTTTGTTTTAAAGGGCTGAAGACTCCACTTTAATCCAGGATTGCTTTTTTGTCAAGTGGGTCAGATATGGCTAAAGGAAATGAAGATAGAGTATGAAGTGAACAAAACTGACAAAGTTATCCATGTATACAATATAATATTTTATTAAATCAAACAAAAACTTTCCAGAGCCAGTCCTCCCAGTCTTGATTTCAAGTGAAAATTACAAGCTTGTCCAATGCAGATGGAATTTCCTAGAAAACCGAAGAAAACCGATATTTTCAGTTATATTTAGTTCTAGGTTGGATATAAAGTTATGGGGAGGTTTCTAAGAATGTAGTTACTTCAGTCCCTGAAGTCATTTTAACACTTACACATCCAGCACTTTTGTTCTCGGTGGCCAAATTAGTTTTTCCCGCTACTGTAATCAAAATTGTAGACTCCAAAATGGACACTCTAAAATGAAAAGAATGTTACCAAAATTACAATCAAATGATACTATAAGAATAAAGTTGCATTTTACTTGTACAAACTCGGATTAAAAAGACAAAAAATAGAGCAAAATATTGTGTCATGTGACAATATAAATTTCCAAATAAAATCTTTTGGAGACTGCGAGGCGTAATTTTGTGCCATAGGACTAAAATACATCAGTGCTTAGGTCACAGAAGAGTGAACAAGTTATTTTTAAATTAAACATAAAATGATATTTACTCTTGGCATCGCGCCGATTATGGAAAGTGAAACAAAGTATTGTCCAATCAATGGCTACGTCTGTTGACCACACTTGACCAGCTAGCGCTCGAATTTATAGGGAACGCGAGAAACTTATCAAATGAATAGCTATTTTATGCTAAAATAGTCAAAAATAAGAGTCAGATGAATTTAAAGTACAAGGACTCTTAATTCTTCGTTTTTAAAGAGATCTTAGTTAATATCAGAGGTTTACGGGATTGAGTTTGAACTGCGGTTGTTGTCACCAGACAAAGCGCTTAGCGGGCTACCGTGTGATTGAAAGCACCGACGCAGTTGAATCATCAGATCTACCTTTGTTTTTTGTCTCATTAGACCTATTTTTAGAAATTAAAAAAGGAGGTAAACACGTACCAAAGCTATTGCAGAAGCTAACGATCCAAGACCAACCACTAGGGTTAAATTTTCGTCTGGAGTTGACGGTCTTTTGCGTTGTGTATAAAACACAGACCTCTTAGCCAGACTATTGGGAGTGTTTTTCGCCAACATTAACCTCATTTGAGAAAACAAGAATAGTCTAGAGACTGCTCGAAGCGACATACTTTATACAAAGCTCAAAAGACGGAAGTATATCTGCTTAATTTTCGAGAATTTTACGATTTCCTCGATGGAAAACGCGGAAAAAACTACGCGCGTGTCGATCTGCACGACTCTAGTCTGACAATCAAACGAGCTTTACGTAGACGCCCCTTTACCCTTTATTTACATTGCAGACGCACTTGTCATGAACTATATACTGTGGCAAACAAATTTCTCGACATCAAAAACAACAATCTTTTCGAATTTAAATCGTTTTTTAACTTAGGTTTAAATGTAATATAATTGATATTAACTCTAAAAAACTATTTTAATGTTGTTTATGAAATTATCGCGACATCAAAGTGGCTTCCGGCTTAATTGTTTTGTTCACACCTTAGGTGACAACGCAGAAACACTACATCACGCAATACTTGACGCTCAAATTAAATACTTAAAAGCAAAAATACTTGAACTGATAATAATAAATGAAAATGACTGGAATTTTCTCGATCTTTCTGGTGGTTCCTGTTTGAAAAAAAAAACAAAACAAACAAACAAATTATCATAAATACTTTAGGGACAAATATTTCCTGGAATTCGGAGAAAGGTTCATTGCGTGACAACACAGCTAATGGCAGTCGAGTGGCTTCCCAATCCAGGCACTATGAATAATGTCAGTCCTTCTTTTAGTGCTTTTTCAATGTTCAAGAGTTGAAAGCCATTATAAGATCATCATCATGTCATCCACTCATACAATTTCAATCGAAGCTATTAAATATATAGAGTCATTTCTCTAATCCCCAAATCGGGGAGCAAAACAATGTAACATTTTTAGAGAGAATTTTTGGGTTTTTTTCCTCTTCAGTTCTGGAATTACATGTAATAAAATGGGTTTATCATAGAACCAAGTGTCTTTCTCAATTTGTAATTCTGTTACATGTGTATTTCCACTATATCTGGAAGAAGCTTTCTCAGGTAAAGCACAAAGGTTGGCATTTTCTTCAAATTACATGGGAAGTTTTTAAACTTAAAAGTGTTCTGTTTGGCATCCTTGACTATTTCCTTTTCCTCCTTTCAAACTGATGATGAATCCTACTTTTTATCATCTGAGCTTTCAGTTACTGACTCTAGTCCAAATTCTGTCTGCCAGAATTTCCTAAACATCTATTAAAAAAATGAATAAATAAGTTAAAAGCAGTACCACACCTAAAAATTGTAACTGGCATTTCAAAATTTTAATTTGATAGTGGGGAAAACAACTGGGAAAAACTTGGAAACGTCATTCAGATATCTCCTAGTAATTGAATCCAGGTAGAATCTAGAATTGAAGATATAGAATTGTCCAAAATCAGAATCAACAGATTTTGAAAATTTGAAATTCAAGGTTTTGCATCACTGGGTGGGGTCAGGGGGAACTCCCATATATAGAGTGGATTTCACGAGTGAGAAAGGCTATGGCAAATTCATAGCCATACTGTAGCTGTACAATACTTTACCATGATGGTAACTATGTGCTTTGATTTGGATGATCCACACAAAAACAATAAGAAGCCATTCCAATGTTACTGCATACCTGTGTACATGCTGTAGGACAGTACTGTATGTTTCCCACTCATATGAAATCTAATCTAACTCATACAGAGAGGTGCTGTTGCCTGATAGGGTATGGTTTTTTGGTCATATAGTCTTAGATGAGGCAAATGATGTACAAGGTTTTGTCCCAAGCCTTGTGTTTCTCGTCACTGGCTTTTACACAATGTTATCCAATGAATATTAATAAATAAAGTTATGATTTCTAATTGGATACTTTGAGTAGGGCATGTAATTTCAATGTATTCTTGTTAGTGGATAGTGTCAAGATTTTCATGTCCCAGCCACACACCACTATCAAATCCAACCCTGAAGTGCCCCCTCAGTCCCCCCTCTTGTGACATCTGCAGAAACACTGTCATTTAAACAATATACTATACCAGCTAGCTTATAGGAAAATATTAACTTAATTCATTTTTGCCATAAGTGAACCCAGTAATAGTACACATAAGGGAGCGTTCATAATTTATCTAGAGGGGGGCTATGATGATTTTGAGGGGGGCCATTATTTTTCCCTTATACAATTAAGGGGGGGGCTAATGAACATTTCCCCACGAATAAAATCAAGTATAAGGGGGCCAACAAAATTTTTACTGGGAAAAATGCTATGAAAACTGTTACTTGGAATCCTGGATTTTTATAATAACAGATAAAATTGGGCATGCTTGCTATTAAATTACATTAAAAAATGATTTGCTGGATGATTCAGCATGGCTAGTTATAAGGCAGTGGTTTGAGGAAGATGATTAGCTTAGATCCCAATTTTTATCAAACCACTGCCTTATAACTAGCTAAATTTATATATTGTTTTGTAAAAATTACTTTAAAATGCTGAGAGATTGATTAAAATGATATTTTGCCAAATTAGACAGTCAATCATCCTTTTCTTGATGCCAGTTGTTTTCAATCAATAAAGTTCTATGCAGTTTAATAGTATCATGTAATTTTTAGCAAACCAAGTTTGACTGAAGCAATATTCTAAACTCAAATTTAAAAAAAATCCTTTATTCAAGTGCTATTAATGACCAAATGTAGAAGTTACATGAAGGGCAAAAAAAATAATTGAATTATGGTAGGTGGGTCATGCCATGGGGGGGGAGGGTTATGATATTTTACCTTGGTTAATTGACATCTCTTGAGGGGGGCCAAAAAAAATATCCTTAGATCATCAGGGGGGGCTTCAAAAAATGAAAAGAAAAAAAATAGAAAATCATCATAGCCCCCCTCTAGATAAATTATGAACACTCCCTAAACTGTTGTCTTACCGAGGCTCCCAAAGCACCAACCACAGCTGATAAGGATATTATTAGCACACCTCTAGAGTAATTGGGACCTGACCATTGGTATCTCCTTTGCAAGTTATACTTAACATCAACCCTACCGATTGATATTCTCTTGAATATTGACTGCATTTTGTAAGCAAATAAATACCCGAGACCACGGTTGATGTATCCAGCGGTTCTCTTTTAGTGCCAGTCTTTCTCGCGCTAGGATTGGAACGCCTGGTAAAATCCAGCATTTCAGGGAAATTCCCGCAAAATAAGGTGATTTTCAATCAAAATATTCATAAATATATTCTTCCATGAAAAGCTGGATTTGCTTCGTTGCGCTCAAAATAGGGAAACATGTCTTTATAGCGTGGTCAGACAAAGATCAGAAACAGAGTCGCCAAACATTGCACTCAGACTTTGAATATGTAAAGCAATGGCGGCGAAAGTGAACGCTCATTCTACGATTAGTACTGACAATCTGAACGAAAGGGAGGAACCATCGCAGTTCGAACTAATGTTTTCTTCTTTGACG
>JAADYU020128993.1:0-11587 GCA_011763375.2 Heteractis magnifica | reverse complement strand
CCCCCAGACCATATACGACCAACCCCTTGCTCTAACCACGGTTCACATCGATTTGAAAGAGAAAAATAACCTAGTCTATCTGGTGCATTGTTTTCGCATGCATTGTTGACGTAGTTCTTTGAAAGCGATAGACGAGTGGTTAAATGCGCCGTGTGCTTTCAAGACAGTGAGTCAAGCCCGAGAGGGCCAGGTTAGTATTCGGATGGGTGACCACTGATAAATACTTGGAGAATTCAAAGGCTTTTTTTTTTTTTTTTAATCTTCGGTTTAAACTTTCTTTCTTCGGGGAAAAATAGTAGTAATAAAAATAAAGAAGAAAGTAACCGACCTACTATAGGAATTGTACCGACCTACTATAGGAATTGCACCGACCTACTACAGGAATTGCACCGACCTACTACAGGAATTGCACCGACCTACTATAGGAATTGCACCGACCTACTATAGGAATTGAACCAACCTTCTTGAATGACTTATTTACCATTTATATATAAATTCCAAGTTATCCTTCGGCGGTCGTTATAGTCTTCCCAATCGAAATTACGCTCTGCGGCCCCTGATCAATTTGGCTTTCAGTGATTTGGAACTAACAGGGGTGAAGAGGGGTCAAATTTGCCACCAAATCGTCCTACACAGGTAACCCATAAGTAAAAGGAACCACTAAATTGAAGTACTCTGCACAACCCAGCAGTAACATTCACAGTCAATCTTACTTGAAAAAGGATGTAGACCAAAGTATGGTATAAGTTTGAGAACAAGTGTTCGTTGGTCCTCTCCATTCCAACTGAACAGGTATTGGACAAGCCATGTTTCAACAGCAGGGATTGATTCCTAGAGGTATTTAATATATAAATAATTGTCAGTCTCTAAGTTACTGCTTCATTACACTGCTTGTTCGCATGCTACATCATCCCGGCCATGTTGGTGCCATTTAACAAAAGATTTCTCATTAGGTCCTTTTGTCTGTACCACCAACATGGCCACCATGCCTTTGTCTTTTGATCCTCTTGGGAATGGTTGAAAATCATCAATTTTCTATCTGACCCTCAAGGGTTTCCTTTTAATTTCAATCCTTCCTGAAGTCCTTAAAGGAAAGTGAAGTACAGAAATGAAATGTCATGGCCCATTAGGGTCTCTTTATTTACTACGGTTGCGCATCTTCACCTTAAAAGTAATATCCTTTATGACCACCGGGTCTTATCTGGGATCCAGAGGCTATTAATTCCCGCTTTGGCTTTCGTAGAAGCGAATAAAACCTCTGGATCCCCAGGGTAACCGGGTATCTGATTGATATAAATAGCTGTTACTACAGCTGAGCCCGCAATGAGATAATCTTTTGTTTTAAGAATCATTCAAGTGAGGCTATCGGGTCAATACAATGCATAATGGTTCATTTGCATCTCATCTGCAGTCCTAATATCACCTATTTGACTGGTTTTCTAGCTGGGCTCAGCTGTACTTCCTTGCCTGGTATCTGGTGTCAGTGATCATCAGTATCAACCTTTTCGTTGCACTCATCCTTGAAGCTTTTGTTAACCAATGGGAGAGAAGACAGCAGCGAAAACGTAGCCAATCAGTGACTACACAGGTACATTTACAAACTGATTTTATCATAGATAACTTAAAAATCAAATTACTCTTTTTCTGGTACAAAAATCGAATTATGACACGCAAAACCTACCTAGTAGGTCATGATTCGAATTTACGCTGTCGCAAACCAAACGCTTCGGATTTTAAACACTTCAGTTTTTAAAAATCTACCAGCTGAGCGAACAACCAATCGCGCAAAGTATTGTTGATCAAAACCTGCGGCCCTCACAATCATTTCTCGCGTGGTTTTTAGATAATTTACAGATGAAATATCTCTCTGATTAAGAGTTTTGGACTTTCCTGAGACTCAAAATGTATTGGATTCAATTGTCAATAGTTTTAAGGTAGAAAAAAGAGCTTGAGCATAGGGCCGGCCACAACAAATCACAACGGACTTTGATTGGTTAGAATATTTAATGCCGCTCAGCTGGTATGGAACATGACAAAAAAGGGCCGGATCACGTGACTGGTAACAAATTTTAAAGAGCTTTATTCTAGTACCTAATTTCTGTAGCGCTTTCACACTAATTGGGGCACTCTTCACTCTCGCACACTACCACTACATTTAACGTTTTATGTTTCTACACTTATTATGAATTCTAGCCGTTTGGTTACATCAACGCTGAAGAAGATGAATACCCATTCTATTTTAACTTTCATCCCTGCTTTTAGAACGCTTTATATTCATTTGCAGTGCGTTTCACATAACTTTTGACAAGTTTATTCCGAAGTTCGTTCGGAAGTTCCGAAGTTCAAGTTGTACTTTGAAAGTTCGCAACGAACTTCATTGGCGAATTTCGAACTTACTTGCCGCGGAAGTTCGGTAATTCGTTAGACATTCAGTCTTATTTGTAAATTCTACTTGTTTTTCTCCTTGAAGCCATCCTTAGGCAAAGTACAGCCCTTCTTTGGCGGAGCAGCTCATTCAGTGTAAATCTTGAAGTTAATTTTAACGAATTATTGAAGTTCCGCGGGAAATAAGTTCGAAGTTCACCAACGAAGTTCGTTGTGAACTTCCAAAGTACAAATTGAACTTCGGAACTTCCAAACGAATTTCGGAACTCACTCGTCAAAAGTTATGTGAAACGCACTGTAAATATTGCTTTTAATTTGTAGACTGTAGATGACCACGACACTCGGTTTCATCAAATGTTCAGCTCATCACTGGACGAGCCTCATGAAACTGAAATACTAGACGAGTTGAGAAGTCACGAACACCTGAATTTTAGAAATTCTGAAGCACATTGACGCCGGATTTTCATAAAGTATTCATTCTCTACTTTCGCATGCCCCATAATGCTTTGCGCTTTGAGGGTAAACGACAAGAGAAATCTTAAATATTACCATAAAGATTAATCAGAAGGGACGAAAAAACAGATCATAATGCTTATGACTATACCAGGATTAACTAAAACCAGAAAGAAAGAAATTTGAACAGGTTTGTGAGTAAATGTCAAGACATTTCTTAGTAAGTCCATACATTGTAACACTAAACTTTTCGATTTTCCTGTGCGTGTGAATTAACTCTGATTAAACTGCTTGTCAGTGTTTCACTGATGATAGCAAACCTACTCAACATCTGTATGAAAAGTTTCCAGTTTTCTAATAATTTTCTTTTCAGTTACCCCCCAAAGCGCAAAGCATTATGGGGCATGCGAAAGTAGAGAATAGAAAAGAAAAAGCGGATGCACAAGGTTGGCCTGCTGTCGCTCCATTTCAAGCTTTACGCCTGGTTATTTTTTCAAGTGTTGAATCTTCGAGAATATACTTGTTAATGGAAAGGTTGGAAGTTGCTACAAGAGTTCATGATTTCCAAGTTTTTTAAGATGGGGTACATTTCGAAGTATGGGTTTAATCAAGACTGTCGATTGGCCATGGCCTTTTCCTACGTGACTAATGACATCATTGGTTAAGACGCGTCCACGCAATCCATCATTTTCTGCATCTAGTGTTAAGGCGGTCAAAACATGATAAGAATTTCAATGGCTGTCATTGCGGTTGAGCCTGCAATTAAGATATTGCATCTCAACCGCTGGCATCCATGATGTCTGCCATTGATCTGACGGTGGTCGGGAGCAAGAAAAGTAGGTGTGTCACTAGCCTACTCCATTAAGCAGTCAAGTAGCGTAGTTCTACGGGGTTTTTTTGGTTTCATCGTCTGTTTCACGTTTTAGAGCAGTTTTTATAGACCAAAATGTTTTCCCATTTCAGACCACGTGTCATTCCCTTGAGAATACGATTCTTTGTTTGGGGTTCATCCACATTAACGTGTCTTCTCCAGCGCTACCGAGAAGAAACAATGTCCAAGAGAATAACACGTGATCTGAAATGGGAAAACAAATACGCCCAAGTGGATTTGGTCCATTACTGTAAAAAACTCCCTGGAAAAACGTGCTGTGCCCTGCGGTGACTGTGATGGTACCCTGTCATGGACAAGGATGGAAAGTGGTCTCGCCCCTTGTGATTGTCACAGTCATACGAAAAGTCCTCTATAAGTCACGACCACCTGCAAACAACGTCATCAAATAGTTGGTCGTACAAGACGCTGAAGAAGTTTGCCTAACATATTATGCGTCTTTATCCGTAGACAAATTAGTATGATTTTTCAAATGTTAGGTTTAATTATGGTTGATTTGGTCATGACATTGGTATTTTCTTTCATGAAATAGATTTATATATTGTTAGTTTAATACTTGCTAAAAAATACCTTTTTTTCTGCGGGGTTGATATGCCTTAAAGTTTTAATTCTAGGTCCGATATTGCTCTTAATTATTTTTTGTGCAACTATAAGCAATCTATCTTTCTGTTGATTATATTTTGCTAAAGGTCAACTTTGCTAAAGGTCAACATTATTCTCTAAAGAAGGGCTCTAGAAAACTAACAAATATTTGAAATTTTACGCTATTAATTTGTTTTTATAACACAACCAAGACAAACCATCACATGCTCATTTCTAAAAGAGCTAGTATTGAATCTTTATAAGAATTCCATTCATAAATTATATGTAAATATAAATCGCTTGCAATTCTTTAACCATATGTGGTAGATTTTATGGTAAAGATAATAATTCAGTAGATAAAAAAGACATGAGCATGAAGGTTGTAATTTTGCTTCAGTTAAGAATAGATTTTATATCAAAATGGTTTTATAAACGCTAAAAAGATTAATTGAGAATTACCTTTTGTTTCTTTTTATTCATAAATAGAACCAGTGGCATATCAAGGGGGGCAAGGGGGCAATCATCCCCCCCCTAAAATGTTCGGCTTGAGCCTCTTTTTGGCGCGAGTGTTTGGCAGGGACTTCAGCAGGATTTTAAGAAAATGTATAAAGAAATGGATGGTAAAACGAACGAGACCGGAAGTTATCACCTTGGGAAGTATGTAGACCTACATGTATTTAGCAGTTCTTCAGCTAAATGTGTACCTTTTAAATTACAAATCATAATTCGAGTCGCGCACTTAAGAGCCGTGAGATCGGTGGTTTATTTATTTATTTATTATTTTATTTTATTTTATTTTTTAAATTAGTTATTATTATTTTTTTTTAATTCTTCATGTCTTCATACACTTTCTGCTAATGGATCGCCGCCATTTTCGCCTTACTGCGCAGGCGCGGCCACCATTTTGTCCCAGATTTCTGGCCGGTAATGAGCACTGTTCAAAACTCACTGAAGACTTTCTATCTTTAACAAAGGTAGTTGATTCTAATTTTTATGTTCCAATTTTCTTCTCTATATAAACACCCTTCCAAGATGGTGACGGAAACTATGAAAAGGTCTATTATTATCCATCTATGACGAAGCTGATTATTTTTTTCAAACGAAACTATCACTCGCCATTTCAAATTTATGCCTTGCCGCCTCAATTGAATGCATTTTGTTTGACCATTAAACCGATACCAAGGAAGTAATCAATAGTAAATGTTGGGTGCATGATATAGTTTATATCACACTTATTTCCTCTTATGAAGGAGTATTTCCTGTTAACCATATATCTATTTGATAATTATACACATTTCTGAATATAAACAAGATGATAGCGGGATGAGTTTCGGCTGTCGGAAATTATAGCGATCGATCGAGATCCGTTGGTAGCCAAGAGAAGTACGAAAATAAAGGCTGGTTTCCACCTGTTCGTTGGATCTCCAGCAGCTTGAGATGTGAAATATTAAGATAAAGGTGTCTTTTTTCCGAAGCAATGAAATTGTTTTTCTTATACTTAGTAGTACATATAACCTGTTCTGTCGCGAGAAAATCGCTTTTTTACAATTTGGCGCACATGATCTTATCATGCTGTCCTGGTATAGCTCAATAATTTTACCACGCGCGCCAAAAAGGATTTGAATAAAATTAGTTTTCCCAGTAAATCATTAGTTTTAATTTTACATCATTTTCTGCAAATTGCTCTTATTAAAAACAGACGACTTAGGTTATAAATACATTGTTTCTATTTTCTATTTTTGTTGGACTTCTCTTGCTTCCTTCCTTCCTCTTCTTTTTTCCTTTCTTTCCTTTTTTCCCTTCCTTTCGTTCCTTATTTTATTTATCTATCTGTCTTTATTGATACATTTTCATTTTTACAAATCGACCAGGACAAAAGATTTTATTTATTTATTCTGTCAAATACTTCAGAACTTAGTGTCCAAAACAATATCCTCACAGTCTACCACAGTTCTGTTTGTCTGTCCATGCTCGGCTTCTTTTTTATCACTGTCCTGGTTTCCCGTACTTGCTGGACGAGCAGTCGCTTCTGCAGCCAGACAAGACGTAATAAGCTTAAACAAGGCTTTTCTAAAATCCTTCATTCTGAAGGCACATCACAGGGTTAATGAGTGAGTTAATACTGTGGATCAAATATATCCGTAACTGCAAACCTAGACTAAATCCACTGGTTTGTGTGCGATAAATTCCATGGAACACCATTGATGGCACCCACGTAGTGACTGAGAATAATGCTACTAAGAAAATTGTTATCGCGAGCTGTCGTTCGCGTTTTTGGGCCAGTGTTGTTGGTTTTGAGTTCTGCTTCTTTTTAACCTTCACCTCGATTAAAATAAAAACAAGACGTTATGATGACAAGAAGTGCTAATGCGAAGACACCTTGGAGGACAAGGACGACTTGATCTTGTAACTGCTTCAGAAGGAAAAAGACCAAAGCGGCGCCAATAGCCATAAGCCAAGTTAAAACAAATGTCAAAAAATGTGTTCGGATTTTCATTGTACGGTATTTGAAGGGCCAAAATGTTGCATACACGCGGTTGAGGGATACAACGACCAAAGAAAATAACGAAGCGAACAACACCGTTATGTAGACGCCCCTGGTGACGATGTAAATTTGTGGCGCAAGTATACTCCATTGTAGAGAGAGTTCTGCAATGTCATGAACATAGTATGGTATTATTATGGCCCCAAGGAGCATGTCAGCTACTGCTAGGTTAATAAGGCAATAGATACCATGTCGACGTAGATCTTTGTTGATAGCAAATGTAACGATGGTGGCAAGGTTGGATGAGAATGTGAAAAGGCCGAGAACACTGAATGAGGTGCACCAGAAAATACCGCTCTGTCTCGACATTGATATAGAAGTGGACCCATTGAAGGAGCGATTAGATTGACTCATCTTCCTCGTTTGATTTTGACTTAATTAACTTTATAACTTGGTGACAAGAAATAATAACGTTTTCTAAATATCAAAGCAGCAAAAAAGTTATATCTACGTTGTTACTTTTTGCTTGAGATTACCAAGGAATTTTCTTTTTGAGTGATACAGCGCTTTCACGAAATTGGTCAACCAAGAAAAGGAGAACAGGCAGAAGTACTGAATATGGTTCGAGTTTGTCTAACGCACTGTTTGTCGTAATTAAGCACTAGTAAAAGGATTATGACAGCATTTTCTGAAGAAGAAGATCAGTCTGGCAAAATAACTGAAACGATGGTCGAATGTCTTGGAAAAAATCTTCAAAAATATGATCGAATTTTTGATAAAGATCGCTCTGTCAAAAGCCAAATGTATGTATAGCTTAATAACGGTACCAATTCATTAAGTCAACTCGCCATAAGCACTATCTGGCTCCATTATTATTAAGACTAAGGCTAAGTAGCCAGATGACTGATGATTAACGACTGATGCAGTTGATAAGTATGTCTCGCAGTTTATTGAAATATGACGGGAATAAATAAGCGATGAAGATAAGTTATTTTAAGGGCGCCTTGGTTATAAGTCTACTTGTGATACCCTCGGGGACTTATCCCTGTAATGAGTTCAGCGTAACTGTAAATGTGAACAGCTGTTTGGCTCTGGAAATAAAACGGAATATTTTAATGAATAAATCTCATTCTCAGGGACCTCAGTGGCATGATACTGTTGTCATAGTCAAAGAACTCAGTTTACATCGAATTTTGATCAATTCTAGATTAAAACTATTGTACAATAGGCCATTTGCATGATGGCGTAATTTACTACCAAGACCAGAATGCTTTGAGTGGCTCCTATTCAGGCAAATTTTACCGATTGTCTCTTTATTCCCAGAAGAGTAGAACAATTTGAATAACAAAGCATTTTGACAAAGCATTCTGGTAGTGGTAGTAAAATGCTGCCATCATAAATAAATAACTGCTTCTATCGTTTGTGACCCCCACCCTTGAGTTTGTAAAAAATAATGGCCCTCCTCCCAAATGCACCCGAGTCCTTCCCCCTCTGATTAATGACTGGTTCCTAACTAACAAGTGTTTCCTAATATTTGAGTCTTAACTAGTGAACTTAGATCGATGTAACTTACATAACCAAACTAAAGCGACTTAATGGCCAATGACATGCATGCAGTGTTCGTAGACGGCTTGGTTAATTTGTTGACTTGACTGTACCCACTGCATCGCAGAAAATGCTAAGTACTTAAATCAGTGGTGTAATTTTGAACATTTTTTGGTTAAAATTGTGAGAAAGGATAAAATTTAGATTGGTAAAAAATGAAAATAAATAAGATTGCCTGAAAGGCAAGTCTTGCCAACCAATGCATTTTCCATGCAAATCCTTATAAAACATTCGACTTTCTATTTCATGACAATTCTCCTGTGTGAAACATTTTGAGCTGAAACTTCACCTTCTTACTAATATCGAGATGTTCTTTACATTTCTGGAGTTCATTTTGACACTGGTGCTTGATTTAAGGGGGTTGTGGTCACGTGACTTGTTAGTAGTACAAAGGGCATATCGTGAGTCATCTCTTATATAGCTATTTCAATTAACGTTGTCGCTGAAAAAAGCCTAAAGGCTAAAGCCTTTCAACTACCTTTTGTTTACTAACAAACTTCGCTGTAGGCTATCTAAGAAATTAAGGAATATATGTCCAAGTTGTAGAATTTGCAAGCGTACAGTGAGTTTCTTATTGTAATAATGTCACGGTGGAAAAAAATTTTCATGATTCCGCTCTCAAAGCTTTAGGCTTTAGGCTTTTTTCAGCGACAACGTTAATACGCGCTGCATGAGACTGCTGAGTGTGGGTAATCATATGGTTTCGAGTGCAATTTCGATTTGGAATTACTTTTCATGAGTGTGTTTTTCAAAGAGCTCGAAATAGCACGAGCCCGTAGGGCGAGAAAAACACACGAGTGCATGGAAATTAATTCCAAATTGCACGAGAAAACCATATGATGGCTTGTTATGAAAAATTACATGCAATAACAATAGGATCACATGACTAGATAATTTGATTTTTAATTTTCACCGCAGTGCAAATTACTTTTTTCTGCTGTGTTAGTGGTTAACATCACTACTCTCAACCAATCAGAATTGAGAAAATTTTTCATGTACATTATTAGAATAGAAAAAAATTGGTTCTCAGTTCAGTGACACCCATGTTCAAGCACACGTATCATATCCCTCTTTATGATCTGCTTTTTAAAAAGCATACCCTTGGATGGATTAAAAATAGGTTTTTATTAAAAGTTACAAACGCTTTATCTTGGGTGGTTCAGTTCCTTGTTACACATTAGAGTTTTAATAAGATGATCAGGCATACCAAGAATATAGAATCGCAATAACCTAAGTAAAACGCCTCCGTGACAAGGTTGAGAGGGCACACCAACAAACCAGGCGTTTACCACTTCGTTCATGCAATTGTTCTAATATATTTTTACGATCATGGACCATATACTCCATGTATTTCTTGAGTATTAAATTGCGGTCGTTCTTAACACAAAAAGCTTGACGACCAATGTGCACAGCAACGTTTGGTTTTATAGGTTCTAGTAGTTAAGTATTAATCTCGACTGTTGGCTCTTCTTTTTCTTGTTGCTGTCCCCCATCACTGTTTTCAATTCTTCAAACTCTTCACTGCTCCTTCCCGGAGTTTCCCACAATCCCTTAGGATTTGCGCGCGCCAGCGAGGTCAGGGGACAAAGACATTGAAAACTGATCGTAGTTTTGGGGAAATACGTCTGCTGAGTCTAAACAAGAACAGGAAAAGTTTGATTATTCAGATATTCTATTTGGTAAATCCATTTACATCCTTTCGCATTTTAATCCACATTTGACAAAACGCTGTTTGTTTTCTGTTCAATTTTCGAAGTCTCCTTTATAAGCATTGCCCCTAACCAGACCCTGACCTCGCTTGCACGCGCTAAATCAAGGAGAATTATGGGTAACTCCGGGTAGGTGCATAGTCAGGGCAGCTCCATAGATTGTTGGGACTTTTCCTTTCTCCAAACCATCAGTGTACTTTCGGGTATGGCCTCTACTGCCCAGTTGAAATTCATTGGCGGTAGCAAGATAACCTCGAGATTCTAGCTTGAAAAAGTAGCCATGCTCTTCATGTTTAGATTGAGCAAAATCTTCCTCGTTTCGTGTTGTTTCGTAATAGAATATAGATCAAGTTTGCAAGTTAAATAATTTTAACGGAGCTAATAGGTTGCCCGAACATGTGCGTCAAGAATAATCAACAAAAAGCCCCATCTTATGCTAATTTTGTTACCATGGCAGAGAAAAACCAACATGCCCACTTCAGCCCACTCCTTCCTCACCTTGGCCACCTTTTTCCGGCTTCGTGCAGCCCCAACTATACTACTTAACGTGCATGGGCTATGACACGTAGTCCACCAGGAATAGGTCTCATTTTAGCTTTGATATAGCATATTTTTCATTGACAAGAGAAATAAAGCTAGCCTGCGTAACTTCTTCGATTTGTTCGACTCACTATTATATGGCTTATTTCATGGTTTGTACCATTAAGCCTACTGTGTACTTCCTTTCATGCGGTAAATCTATTTACACAAGTGGGAAAAGTCCGCTTACATTTAAGTGGACGAGGAAATTCTGAAGATTTTGGTGCGATTTTTGTAAGTAAATACGAACATTTCGGCACGTCACTTTCGATATACAACTGGAGGTTCATAAACAATATATGCCCTGTGTCTAAATAACCGGCACTCGCAGCTGGTCAATGTTCTCCAAATACGAAATGACAGGCAGTCGAAAACTTTCTGAAAACTTAGAAGGAACCTATCGACTCCAAACTATCCTATCTTTATTTAAAAAGACTAAGCGATTCCGAAGGACTCCATAAAATTCGATTCTAAAGCATTATATTTTCTCTGGGCGTAGAATACCAGGGCTGACATACATAGCACTTAGCGAAAAATAAGTCGACAACATTCGACAAATGTTCAAAATTTCTGACAATTAAAAGCATGAATACTTTGTGAGTATTGCTGGTGCAACGCTTATAGGTAAAGAAAGAAGCAGGAACTAATTTTGTTGTTGTTGGCGCATAAAAGTGCAACTCTTCACTTTACAAGGCATCGCTATATGTGTGTGGGGGGGGTGGGTGGGGGGGTGGTGGTGGTGGTGGTAGGGGGGGGGAGGGCAGTTAGAAATATGAAAACGAAGAGGAGGGCAATGTTCATTCCGAAAAACCATCAGGAAACCCATCCCCCCTCCCAATAAATAAGGAACGGTCTCTTAGATGCCCGTCTTTTTCAAATTTTTCTTTGGATTCAAACACC
>JAADYU020128882.1:0-11588 GCA_011763375.2 Heteractis magnifica | reverse complement strand
TACATTCCTGACATACCTGAAATGCCAGCCACAATGGCGGATCTGATCACGTGACTTGTTAGTGCAAGTCGTCTATTGGCTCACTGATCAAACACAAAGCATTCAATTGAGGCTGCAAGGTAGTGTCAAAGGCTGCATTATTCAAATTTGTACCTCACTCTTACAACAATTGTCAACTGAATGCTTTGTTTCGCCAGCAAACTGATATATGGAAAGGTGTCAATTGATTCTTTAGTCAGTTTTTTGAGGAAAGAAGTTGATAAAGCAACATTTTGCTCAAAAATACATCATGTACATAGGGCTTTTAAGTACAGTTACTGTCTTCAAACTTTGCAGTAATTAAAGCATAAATTCAAGTATGCCTCAGTGTCATGAATCACCTTAAACAACTATGTAACAATAGAAGTTTATACACACACTTAAAATGAAGTACATTTAGGCTGCGTTCATTATGTATACTGCAGGGGGGGCAGAGGACATTTGGGGGGGATCATAATTTTTTTTAGGTATTTGAGGGGGGGTGCCAAATTATTGCAATGACGGGGGGGATGCTAATTTTTTTAAGTTAATTACAAATGACTAACTCAATGATCAAGGGGGGGATCTTAAAATTTTGCAATGATCTCTGGGGGGTAAGTAAAAAATTGCCACTTAAATAAAAAATCCTCTGCCCCCCCTGCTGTATACATAATGAATGCAGCCTTAGTCTGCACAAAGGCAGCTTGTTCCTAAACGTGAAAGGAAGAGATTTATAACTGTAAAATTAATGTAAGAAACTTCTTCATCTCCTTTTCCTTATCTTACTGTTGACTTATCTCTACCCATTCCATTTGAATCCATTAATATCCATTTTCCACAGGGAACGGACACCTTGGTTGCAAAAATAATAATGTGCACTTATTGTTCATCCCTTACTTAACTGACAATTACTTCACCTATTAAGTCCACAGTCATTAGCCATCATCTAATTATCTTAGTAAGAGCACTTTTCATATTTCTGTGACCTTGACTGTCAACTCCTCAACATAATCTTAGGTTTTGCTTCATCACTCAAAAATCTCAGATGGAAGCAGCTAAGAACTGTTCATTTTTTATGCGCATCTGGGGGGGGGGGGGTAGTGGGTTTTTAGGAGGGTGACCCAAAAAATTGGGTTCAAATATGGGGGATCAGCCAAACGTCTTGGTCCTATTTGGGGCTAATGCCTAAAAAAACTATATACACAGGGGGGAGGAGTGGGGTCAGGAAAAAAATATGTAAACAGAGAGAGGGTTCATGGGCACAGACAGAGGAAAGCCAACATTCCCCCCATGCCATTAAAAAATGAATGGTCCATAAATATTGCTGTTCTGGATTTGTCTAGGCCACATATATATGAAAAGACTGTAAATTGGTGTGATATCTCTTCTAGACCTACATACATCTAATAACTTCACATTGGCAATAAACATAGTGAATAAAGTTCTTGCAAGTCTGTCAATCTGTGATTTATCATGTAACAGCACAGGGAGCCCAAGCTTGGATTTTGTGGTCTAAAAATATGGAGAATATGAAAACAAAAATGCTGTAAAATTTTTGTATACAGTGGCATTTACATACCCTCCAGTGTTCTCAAACATTTTAAAAAAATCACCCCTCCTTGCAATAAGAAATGGATTGAGAACACTCTAGAGGGTATGTTAATGCTATATAAAAGTTTTACAGCATTATTTGTTTTCATATTTCTTTATTTTTAAGATATTCACAAAATCCAAGCTTGGGCTCCCTGTGATAACAGGGCTAAAAATAAAGATTGGTCAATTACCAAGCATTATCACTGAAATATGCATTTTAGCTTGAACAATATAGAGTTTCAGGCCACAATTAGGCTGGACAAGTGCCATTTCTGGCTAGACAATTTGTCTGATGACTAGCCATTATTTTTAGCCCTGCTTAGGAAAAGAAACACAACGTAAGAAAATGTGTCTTTCATAATTTGACAGCTCTTGTAATCCCACCTGACAAGTGAAATCCAGCATTTAGGTGTGGTTAAAAGAAATTTCTAGTTTGTTTACTAATATGTCTAATCAAAAATGAAATGATTTTGGATTTGCACATGCTGAACATCATTGTCTGGAAACTTTTAAAGCACTGAAAACTTGAGAGGTGTCGTATGACATCAAATTCTGAAACTTTCTTATTAATATTTTAAACCCAAAATGATAATAATGTAATCTATGTGGTAGTCACTAATCCTCCATACTAATTTTCTTATATTAAATTAAATATAATAATTTAAAACTATTCACATGTGAAATCATACTTGTGTCATAAAATAATTAAATTATGTCCCATGGAAACTTAGAATATTTTTAATTTATGGAAAATTATCTAGCATTTTGCTGGGCAAATTTGTTTAAGCTAGAAACTTGTGCTCCATGCTGTGATATTCAAATCCTCTGCTAAATGTACTTAAAAGATTAGTTCACACAAGTTTTTGAACCATCTTCATGTTTCTGCAAGCTCAAAAACTTCCAGAAGTCTGGATTTTTGGCTTAATTCAGTTGTGGTCAACCAAAATATTTTGACTTTGAAAGCTCTGAATTTGATGTATGGAAGCCAAAAATACAAGAGTAACTAGCATATTACCAGTATGCACATGGCTAGAGTTGTCTAAGTTGTAGAAACATGAGGAGCATCAAGCAATTTGAGAGTACACCATTCTGCCAACTGAGTGCCAACCTACTGACTGTGATCAACTGATCAATTGGCTGACAATCATACCCTTAGCAATAGGTCATTTGCACTAACAGGTCACATGACCACTAACCCCTTCAATCAACCACTACTGTCCAAATGAAATGGAAAGAGCATCTTACCATTAAGGTGCAGTAATATGAGCAACAAAATCATGCAACTTTTTGTTCAACATTGTTGCTTTGCAAGCTGCAGAGCAATGTTGCTCATATTACCACAATGTAGGCAACTTGTCATGCAACAAAAATTGATGTGGCAAGTTGCAAAATTTTATTGCACGAAGTAGAAGGAGCTTCTACTTTTTGCAACAAGCAGCCACAATTTGCAACATCGATTTCTGTTGCATGACAAGTTGCGTAAAAAAACATTCAATTTTATATTTACTGACGTTTTAAACCATCTGAAACTTCATCTTCTTACTAAAGAAATGTTTTTCTATTTCTGGAGTTTATTTTAACATTGGTGCTTGATATGAGGACAGTGTGGTCACATGACCTGTTTATGCAAAAGGCCTATTGGCAAGTTTATAACAGAGGAAGAAAAATTCCTGATCAAAGTGACCAAAACAAATGCAGGCTCTCGCAACAAGAATGGAGAATAATCTTTCTCTCATCAGTATTATATGTGTATGTTGCGCCCTCTATGTCATTATTCTTATTTTCCTATTTACATGACCAAGACAACTAGCCAAGTTCCAGAATGCCTGGGTTTTTGGACTTCTGTCCAATAATTACTAGCTCAGGACCATCCATCAAAAGTTTGATGGATGGAAGCCAAACACCCGGAGGTTCTGGAATTTGGCTAGTTCTCTAGGTCACATAAATATGAAAATCGGTGCAACAAAAAAAAAATGCTTGCCACCAAATCACAGTATATTAATTTCCACTCTACAAATTCTGCATTAAAACAAAATGCAGACAGTACATTTAAAAATCTTTAAAATAATGAAGTCCTGTTTTACATATCTTATACTCAGTGTCATGACTCATTAGATCTAAAATCTAATGTCCAGTAGGTGTGTGTGTATATTCATAGGTTTGCTTGGTGATGGTGAGTGTGGTCATTAAGGTTTGTGGTTGTTGCTTAGCCAACTTAATCCATCATATAGACCATCACCTCTTGTTGCACAAGAAGGTTGCACATACCAGTTTCTGTCTCTTATTTTTGTCAAGCCAAGTCTTTCTTGGACTTCATGTGGCTTCATAGCTACCAAAAGCAAATAACACAACTGTGAGTCTTTTACAAATAAAGTGTTCTTGATAGAGGTTTTGCACCACCACATGATGACAGCCATGTTCAATGGCAAGACAATAGAATTTCTTTCCCAAGGGACTGAATTCTTTCTTATGTACTAAAAAAATTATATTGTTTCTCATCCAACATGGCTACTGTCATGTGATCCTGCAAAACCTCTTTAGGAGATGGCAGCTACCTAAACTACCATCTTTAAGATTCACATCTGCAAGTATCAAAAAAGCTGTCAGAGAATCCAACTTACCATCTGGTAAATCCTGTTTGTTTGCAAAGACTAAAATAATTGCATCCTTCATTTCCTTATCACTGATTATTCGATTAAGTTCATTTTTAGCTTCCTCAATTCTATCCCTGTCTGCACAATCTACTACAAAGATAAGTCCTTGAGTGCCTGCAAAGTAATGCCGCCATAATGGTCTAATCTTGTCTTGGCCACCAACATCCTAAAAACAATTTCAAACCACTGTTAGAAAAACTAATTATTACAGACGGTCTAGAATTGTCTAAGTGTCAAAGTCTTCTTAGCTAAGGAAACATACAATTACACTGTGAAATATGTCATTATTTCTTTGTTTGCAAAAAACATGAGATATTAATCTTCATTTTTAATTACTGAGTGCCAAATTTTTATATTTGCATTTCTTAAATTCAAAGAAAGACTGGCTAAAAATGAACTCTATCACATCACCAAAATCAATCCCAGAATGCAATGCAAGATGGCAGCACTTTATGATCTTGTCCCCAAATTAAGCCCCACAATCTTGTGCAGCATAAGTTTGTTCCCATTCCTCCACTGAATTTCAGAAAGGCAAATTGTCTTTTCTTTTTGCACACTGACTTGTAAAATGTTTTTGGATGCTTTCTTGACTGTCTTGGTAAAAACAATGAATTGTTAAGTATCATTCACGCCATAAATAACAGCAGACATCAAAACAGACAGGATATGAAAGTGTTTATTATTTATAAAATAAAATGAATTAATAATTCAAAAATTTCAAAATGCTTTCAAACCACTTACCCACACATTAAACTTTACTTTTTGAAAAGTTACAGTTTCTACATTGAATCCTACAGTTGGTATTGTGGTGACAGACTGCCCTAATTTCATCTTGTAAAGTATAGCTGACAACAAGTCAAGGATTTTTACTTATAATCATAGAATATGTGTCATTGAAGAGGCTGTCTATGGTGAAGCATTAGGTATTGAAGATATATACATTTATGCTGTAGTTTTATCCAATACAATAGTAGCCCCCTTTTTGGATACACAAAGTGTAGAAGTGAGTTATTGTGAGATGTTAGCAATTCCACAGGCAACCTGTTACATAAATAGTTTGTTAGTTGCAAGCTAGGAAGTGTGAAAAATCCAGCATCTTCTCCTTGTTATTCAATCTTTTCTTCAGGGTTCGTGCTGAGGTAAAAATTTAAAATTCCAGGAGTATTCAAGGAGTATTCAAGGACCCAAATATGATTTTTCAAGCACATGGTCTACCAAACGGGCCCTTCACAGTACTCGTTTGGAAAAAGAAACACCTGCTATATTTTGAATTATCAAATTTTATATGTGAATATTTTCCAGCAGCAACTGCTCACAATTTCCTTGTCATTTACATTTATATAATAAAAAAGCTGCATGACCAGAAATATTGGAATCCTTTTCTATTGTTAGCAAATTCAAGGAGTTTTCAAGGAGTTGAGCACAATTTCTACAATTCAAGGGCTTTTCAAGTGCCCTTAAAAACCAAAATTAAATTCAAGGAGTTTTCAAGGAGTTTAAGGAGTAGCACGAACCCTGACTGTTTCTTTGTGAAATCACAGGAAGCCCACTTTAGATAAAAGTGAAAATGGAAAATAAAATTCAAAAACATTGTATTTTATTTATTTTCTGTACTTAAAGTCCAAGATGGTGTGCTAAGTAATGCGAAAAATCTGAAAATTCAAGTAAAAAAGTAGCAGAACATTTTTTAAAACGCACGAATTAGTTTTCGATCCTGCTGCTCCTATGCAAATATACTTCCTAAAGGGAGGCAAGTAAATATGCCCATCCAACATATAGGGAAAATTACAAAACCAGATTTCGATGTCTTTTTAGCCTCGAAATCCTGAAAAAACCTGATCAAAATGTTCCTTAAACTGGGGGATTCATTTATTGAAAAGTCTTTCTGCTCTTCCTTGAAGTTTAGAAGTAGAAAATGCCATGAACAAAATCGTTTCATCCAGATTTTCTGCAGTGCAGATTTTCATACAAGGTGCTGTACAGCTATGACGATGTGCCAAACGATGCATAAATTTTCAAATTTTCAAACAGTCAACGACAAAGCCAGCCCTACCCTACCAGTGTGCCACTTTTTGTCACACCTACAAAAATCATGACCCACCCCAGAGGTCTATTTTTGGTCTTCCGGTCATCAAAAATTTCTGTCAATCAATGTCACAGACAGCTCTAACATGGATCATAAGATCAGGTTTTTTCGAAGAAACAAAGCGAGAAGATGGGACTCAAGGCAAACGTCGCTAGTGTTCACTGAGTTTTCAAGCAAACATTTAATTGGGAAGCACTGCCATAAAGAGTAATTAAATGACCGTGTTTGAACGGATAAACTGCTCCACAAATTCTGGAAACCCTTGCCGTCTTGTTTGCTTGTTGCTCTCGGCTGTGACAACATTTTTCGAAATCGGCATCTTTTGAAATATCAACCTTAATCTTCAAAAACTTTTTTTATTAGTTGGGCGAAAGCCGAGTCTAAGTTTACCTAAGGTATCATCGAAAAACTCAGTCACGTGCAATGGGCAATACCCGCTGACATAATGAACTTCTCTCCACAAGGACCCCACAATGTTGAAAGGAGGAGGACATCGGACGTGTAAAATGGAAAACTCTTGGGCATACCTAATGATCGACACTTATTATGGCAGTGTGCGTTGCTGATGCCCGACTTAGATCTTAGATCGTCTAGTTTAATGGCTTGTGATCAAAATCCGTCAAAAATGAATATATTTCAAGTTTTCAGTGTAGCTTGTAACCATATTTTTACTCAACTAACGAGCATGGAACAAATTGCAAGTTTGTTTATGTTTGTTGACCAAAGGTTCAAAGATAACACCTAGCCAATCCACAACCAAATATCTTGTTTCTAAAATATAAAAAAATTCACAAGTTAATTTCAATCCACATGTTCACCATATGCTGTGACTTTTGCTTCCTTGCAGTCTCCTTTCTTCACACACTTAGTCATTGTTCTATCACAAGTGATGTAAGTATTAACCTTTAGATAATATAATCATGAAAGAATTAAATACCTGTCTCTTTAGTCCTAAACAAGACCCTGGTGGCAGGGTGCACTGGGCTACCTGTGGTGCTCAATGCTGAGTACAAATGTCATCAACAGGTTGAAAACTTCAGTTTACACCTTTAGGTTTCAAACTCATGAGCACAAAAGTCCTCAAAGCTAGATCAGTCTCCAGAATGCCAGTTTAGGGATCTCTTCCCCTGATTGATACAGGCTACAAAAACCCTCGCAATAATTAACCCTAAAATGCTCTCCACAGTTCATCCCTCAACTACAACACTCGGCATTGATCTACAGGAAAAATTCTTGCTATGAAGATTAGAAATCGAGAAAAATCTTCATAAATTTATTTTCCATCTTCAACCCGTCTCATTTTTATCCTTTGGCGGAAGTTAGTTCGAATGTTCGAACTTTGGAACAAAAGTACTGGCATTCGCTGAATCTCTAACTACTGTTTTTAACAAGAGCTTGGCAAGTGGCAAGCTTCCAACTTCCTGGAAGACCTCCAAGATTACCCTAGTATTCAAGTCTGGTAGTCACCAGACCAATTGCTATCCTTTGTGCAGTGAGCAAGATCCTTGAACGTCATGTTCAGAACTGCCTTTACAGTTTTCTTAACGAGCATGGCCTACTGCATGCTGCTCAGTCTGGGTTTTGATGTAATCATTCATGTGAAACTGCCCTGTTAAAACTTATTGAGAGTTGGACATCTAACATGGAGAATGGTCTCCCAACTGGTGCAGTGTTTGTAGACCTTCACAAAGCCTTTGACATGGTGGAGACAGACAGTTTATTATGGTGTACCACAGGAGCATATTGGGCCCCCTTTTATTTATTCTTTTTATTAATGATCTTCCCTCTTGTGTCGCTTCAAACATCAATATGTACACAGATGACTCTACATTTTACTCTGGTGCAAGAACAAATATTATAGAGGACACTTTAACTAATGATATGTCAAATATCGACGCTTGGTGTAATGAGAATAATATGGTTGTTAACCTTTTGATAAAACAAAAGTAATGTTGATAATAACTTATCAAAAGGAAGCAAGGCTACAGAGTAGTATTGAGAAGGATAAAAAAGTTTTTGCCTTTAGATTGTACAGATTAACATACTACAAAACCTAGCTCCTTATAACATTAAGAGAAATTATGCAAGATATATCTATTGGCTAGAATTTTTCTGCTTTTTAAAAATAGAATGTTAAAATAATCTTGTTCTCTACGAGTCCCCCTTTTTCCACGTGTTTCAAACTGTTTCTGCCCAATCAATCGTTTTTGTGTTTTTATCAGAGAAGCTGCTGTAATCTGCATAAGCTAATAGTTTTTCTTTGTTTATTCCAAATATATATAGCTAAAAAAAATGAAATTTCTTGACTTATGCATTTCAATTAACTTAGGTCTTCTTAGTGCATGGAGGGTTTATCAATTCCGGAACAATGATACTTCGTTTACCAAACACATTATTTTATTGTATCTTGAACAATGGCACTGCGGATAGCATCAATTAATGTAAGAGGCTTGGGAAACAAACTGAAATGTAAGGAAACTTTTAATTGGCTTAGAAATAAAAACTTTTTGATAATATAATGATATCCAAGAAGCACATTGTACAGAAAATAAGGTTCCACTTTGGAAGGCAGAATGGGGATATGAGTTAATTGCTAGCTGTCGCTCAAGCTCCAGTGCTGATATAATAACCCTCTTCAATAATAATTTCAATTTCCAATTAACTAAATCTTATATTGACACGGAAGGCCAATTTATAATTTGCGATATAAAATACGAAGACAAATATCTGACTTTGGTAAATATCTATGCACCAAATAATGATAGTCCATCTTTTTTCCAAAATGTTGCCAATCATCTAATGAGCTTTAAATGTGAATACATTGTTATAGGTGGTGACTTTGACCTTGTCCTGGATATGGACTTAGATAAGAAGGGTGGTCTAAACTGAACCCATAATGAATCCCTTCCTGTTGTAGAAGATATTTGTGAAGAGCTTGAGCTAACTGATGTATGAAGAACTTTAAATTCGGAGACCTCTAGATACAAATGGAACTGAAAGAGACCCAACCCTATACATTGTAGGCTTGACTTCTTCCTAGTCAGCCAATCACTCATGCCAAGCATAACTGATGCAGATATCGTACCAGGCTATAAAACGGAACACTCCTTGATAACTATTGATCTTTCCTTAAGTAAAAATAAAAGAGGACCAGGTTTTTGGAAACTAAAATCTCTCCTTAAAGATAAGGATTATGTTGAAAAAGTTAGAAGTTTAATAAAAAAAATTTGGTCTGAAGAACAATTGCAGGAACCTTCCTGCATCTAGGAATTACTTAAAATGAAAATAAGATGTGCTTCAATTAAATTTTCAGCCAAAAAGAAAGCCAACCTTGAAAAAAAGCAGGTGATAATTGATGGGGAACTAACAAGGATCTTGAAAGAACTCGAGAATCCACTAATAAATGAAATACAAAAGCAAAAGCTTGAAAAGATTTTTGAAGAGAAAAAAGCATACTCGAGAACATAGAACACCAAACCAAAGGTGCAATTGTAAGATCCAAATCCAGGTGGTATAATGAAGGAGAAAAGAATACTAAGTATTTTCTAAGCCTAGAAAAATGCCATGCCAAGCAGAGTACAATAAGTCAATTACTGACTGAAGAAAACCACTTGATTACCTCGGATACCGATATCATGAAGGAATGCAAAAACTTTTACCAAACTCTCTATAAGTCAGGTGCAGATAGGAATAAAAATAATGTTGAAAGCGTAGATCACTTTTTAGGTGTAAATTGTAATAACAAAAGGCTGAGTAAGGAAGAGGCGAGCCTTTGCAAAGGTCCTTTAACAGAAAAGGAATGTTTAGAAGCTCTTATGATCAAATGGCAAACGAAAGGTCACCTGGGCTAGACCGGTTACCTGCAGAGTTTTATAAATGCTTCTGGAATGACTTAAAAGATGTGTTAATACAATCATTAAATTCTGGGTACTTGATGGGAGAACTCTCTCTGTCCCAGAGACGTGGCTGCATTATAAAACTCATTCCTAAAAAAGATTCAAAGTTAACAGAATATAAAAAACTGGTGCCCTATCACACTTTTGAATGTCAATTATAAAATTGCCTCTAAAGTAATGGCAAATTGAATTAGAAAAGTCCTACCAAAATTAATTAATCAAGACCAAACAGGGTTTATGAGTGGCAGGAGCGTTTTAGTGAAAATATATGATTAATTGATAGCATAATCAATTTTACAGCTAGGGAAAACCTGCCCGGGCTTAATATCCTTTTCTTAGATTTTGAAAAAGCATTCAATACAGCTGAATGGAACTTTATTGAAAATACCCTTGAATATTATGGCTTTGGGCCATTTTTTAAGAGATGGGTAACAGTTTTCTACACTAATGTTGAGAGTTGTATAATAAATGGCTGGGCAAGTAACTTCTTTAAACCAGGTAGTCAGGTGTAAGACAAGGATGCCCACTTTCACCTTTACCTTTTCCTTTTAGCTGTAGAGATTCTCTCAACGGCAACAAGACAGGAGGATAAAATAAAAGGCATTAAGGTTAAAGGAAACGAAATCAAGATTAGTCAGTATGCTGACGACACAACGTTAATTTTAGAGGGAGACGATCAATTTGCTAATACCTCAATTAAATTACTGAATGAATTATTAGTAAGTTGTCTGGGCTTAAACTAAATAAGAAAAAGTCTGAAGCTCTTTGGATGGGAGCTAGTAAACATCAACAAAATAAGCCAAAGCACACTGAAACATTTAGATGGCATATGAGGAAGTGAAAGTTTTGGGTGTCTATCTAAAATTGTCTGCTACACCAAATGCTGCCTTAAAGAAAAATTATAACGATAAGGTTAAAAAAATGCAAAGTATCCTGAGTTCATGGTCATATCATAGATTAACTCTGATAGGGAAAATAGGGTATCCAGTCATTTCGCCCACGGACCGTTTCGCCCACGCCATTTCGCCCACGCATAAAATCGTTTGTAATGGGTCACAAGTGCAAATATGAGATAATAAATAGTGCTATGTGAATAAAAGTTGATAACTGCACTCGAAATGACAAGGAAATAAGAAATTAATAAAAAGATAGATAAATAAACTAGATAAATAGATAGATAGATAAACTAGATAGATAAATAGATAGATAGATAAACTAGATAAATTAGAAACAACGGAATAGTCTGATCATATTTTGAAGTTCGTGATCAGTTCCACGTGTTTGATACGTACAGTTAATAAACTATGTAAAACACGATTTCGATCAAGAGGAGCATTGAAC
>JAADYU020128771.1:0-11600 GCA_011763375.2 Heteractis magnifica | reverse complement strand
AAATCTCCAGCTGACCCGTAAATGGTTTCGCCCTGCCATACGACGCTTCAGCAATCGAGTCTGGATGTATGGTCCCATATTAATAATTAAAATGAAAGAAAAAATCCAGAATTCCAGAATCCATGGAAAGTAAAGGAATTGCAGTTGAATAAATCTTCATATTTAGTAAGAAGTCATGACTTTAAACAAGCTATAGCAATATGCTAAATACCCAATGGTACTGTTAGTGCCAAAGCCTGCGCCTCAGCTTTGCGGATGTCTCGGGGGTATGTGGGTACCTTATTTTGAAATTAATTAGGACTTTTCGTTCAATCGATATCCGAGTCCGAGGTTCGAGTCCTGGTATGTACGGATAGGTTTTTAAAACCTCGTGTTGTACTGATTCTGATCTGATACTACTGCTGTTTTTCATATAAGTTTAAATGAAATTAGATATGAACGTCCGTTTTAATAAGAAACCGAAAGATTCGAACAACAAATCGTTTTTGACATTCGCGATGCAGAAAAGCGGATATGACATATCCGAAGGGGATCCAGGATTTTTTTCAGGGGGGGGGGGGGACACCATTATTGATCGGGACTGGAGCACCAAAAGTAAATGATATTAAATCCATAATTGACCGTAAGTAGCTCATCTCTGGGGGTTCGCATCCCCCTGCAGCCCTTCTCTGGATCCGCCCCTGTTAAAGAAATAGCTTTATAGTTACCATTGTGATGCTAATGTGGTGAAAACATCGGAAGAGTCCTTATCAGTGAACACACTCAAAAGTGAAGGATCGTCTGATAGGTGTGCAAGAAGACGCAGCTCAATGGATTGAAAATCTACAAGATATATTCAGTTTTCTAATAATGATAACTAAAAAGAACAGTAGTAAATCACATTTTCAGCTCCTAGAAAACATACAACTGTCATAAAAATAGACATTTTGACCGAGAGCCGGCAAGCCTACTGTTATGATCTGCAGTTTTGTTATGCTGAATAAATTAAAGACTTCAGCAGCCACACAACGCTAATACAATGCTGACTTATGATGTTACTGAAAACATAGTTACTTTGATCTTGGAGAAATGCCACCTTCTCGCAAAGGCTGTACAGCTGGACAAAAAGCAACAGGCGTATCCAGCCGATGCAAGAGGTCGTAGGGTGCGTGCATACGCGTTCCCATCGGGTCTTGCATCTGTTTGAGCCCGGGTTTTGGGAAAGAGGAGTGGGCATTCTCTATCTTATCAATAAGTGCCGTGAGTATACCTGCTGCAAGAAAGGACCATCCTTCTCTACTTCTATAAGCTTCACGCGGAAAAATCTTTATTACTTCCTCTTCTTTTCCTAAATATACCAAGATCAACAAGGAATCAGGGTTTCATATCTATATATTTTCATCACTGAAATATGCAAATAGACCGATTCCACCAACACTAGCTTCACCAATGAGACCGTTAAGTTTTCCCCAAAGGGATATGGAGGCCGGTCGGATAAACAAAACTACAAACCTCTCGATTTCAGGGACATTTAAACATTTATTGGCTATTTGTGTCAATGTTTTCCCGCGTTTCACAATATAAAACTAAACCGTATATAATTTTTAGTAATCAACATTTATTTCATAGCGCAATCTTGATAAAAAGTTTTGGCTTGTCCGACCTAGCAACAGTATCTATGGATCGGGGGATAGGTCTATTGTACTAAAACCCAGAGAGGAAACGTAAGCGAGGATTCGCAGTTACCTGGCCTGACGGATAGTGGAAGCATAGAGCAGATTTCGTATGACTGTGAAAAAATCGCGGCACGAACACGGCGCGGACACGGTCAAGGCGCGGCAAGGACTTTAGAATTCTAGAAAACATCACGGTCGCGGCAAGGCACGCTTACAGCACTGACCGTGCCGCGACTTTTTCACAGTCATACGAAATCTGCTCTAAACGGACAATACTACGTTCCCTAACGGGTTTTGCTGTGCAGTTTTGATTATATATTTAACATGATAAAATATATGAATGATAGTCAACTCACCGACAATATACTGGTTGGTAGTATCCGATAATTCAATGGGCTGTTTTGGAATGTTTTGAAGGTTCTAGTGAGAAACAAAGACACCAAGAAAATCGTAGGTGTGAAGCATCATGCCTGACTGACTTGTCTTGCAATTTTGTTGCGAGACAAGTTATACGAGACATAGCCTAGTGTAACATACCAAAAGTGTCTCGCAATTTTGCTGCCGCAACTTAAGAAAGCATAGAGTGAATGAATGGAAAATCTTACACTTTCCTTTTCGGTCCTCCATTGCCAGTTTTTATTTATCATCATTTATAGTGAGCATGCCGTACAAGCAGTTTTACAAAATAGTTACAATCTCACCGGATTGGCAGAAGTAACACGTCCCGTCGCAGCTCCAGTGTGCTCCCTTCATAAGATTAATATAAAATGCAGCTATTAATCACGACTCAGAAAAAAAAAAAATCTATTGCGTTTATGAAACAATGAGATTATTTGAAACGGGAAGTAAGACGCAGACTCACCAAGTAGTGTGTATCAGTCCCTGCAACAAAGAGGTGCAGTAAGAAAAAAACATTAAGTTTAACTACAAATTGGAGCGACTTTTATGAGTAGAAAACGCAAAGTACGTAGCCGTACCGCAATTTACCGTAGTCGTAACTACACGGTGCGGTTAATGATTCACACGAATAAAATGGAAAGCCAATTCCATGCTATAGTATACGGCATGTCGCACCTTGTAAATGCTTCAGTTTGGTTAAGGATAATGCAAGCACTATGGAAATTACGTATACGGTGTACTTACATTCTTTATGTATGGTAACATTCCATCAAAGTATGTCGATCTTAGTTTTACCAGCTGAAATGAAACAGAGACACTCATTGATCAACTGCGGGGACGTGAATGGTGCCATTTTATGCGTTCTCTACTGTAAAGTACCTGTCGGTATTCCAGAACGAGTTTGGGCAAAGGATGGAATTCCTGAAGATCCAGCAACTATACAATTCAATTTAGGAAACGAAGGTGAGTGAGTCGGTTTAAGCAAACATATGTAACGGATGTAACGGACGGATCCAAGATTTTTTTGAGAGAAGGGGAAGTACACCCCCCCGGATTTTTTTGAGGGGTTGCGCTATTAATGATCGGCACTCGATCACCAATAATTGACTGTAAATAGCTAATCTCAGGGCGGGGTGCGCTCCCCTGAACCCCCTAAATCCGTTTCTGTTGTATACTTACGACTACTTCAGATGTTGAAGTATAGCTGTTGGTTGCTGTTTTAGCTAACGTTTTCTTGCATTTTTTATCCAGTTTTAGTTCGTCAAAAAGAACCTTGTTGGAAAAGAAAAACTCAAAAATAAAGACATGGTTTGTCGGTTATCTTCTTACTATGACGGTATGTACGATACGATGCCATATAAAAGAAAAGAAAAGAAGAGAAGAGAAGGGGAGGGGAGTGAGAAAGAAAAGAGAAAGGGAGGAAAGGGAAAGAATAGCATAGCTTATAGGAAGCAAAGCAAAGCAAAGCAAAGCAAAGCAAAGCAAAGCAAAGCAAAGCAAAGCAAAGTGACGTGAAATAAAGTAACGAAATCAGTTTCTCGATGATTAGTTTGACATGTGCAATTTACCTGTCTTAGTTGCTGAGAACTGTTAATCAAAAAAAGGTGTCCTGCAGCCTGGAAAACAAAGGAAAAATTATTGTACTAAAAAGTCCGGTGACATATTCCTTACTTATGTGTTTTAAAGGTCTTGTACCTTGTGAGCTTCTGCCTCAACCTTCGCAATCCTTTTCTATAGAAGAAATAATTCAAAATCAACCATGAGCAACAATGGGCGCATGGTGTTTATAGGTGTCCGAACCATTGGGCATGTACATATATAGACGGTGACAAGGTTTAAAGTTTTTACCCTGGGACTGACGTACTAGGTATTATAAAGCACAAAGCATACAGAGCATTCAGTCATTCCCAATAAAAAACATATTCAATACTGCTGGGACATTTGGTACTATAAGTGACAAATCAGCGTTTGTGGCGTTAAATCGGAAATCTCTAATAGATCCTAGTACAAAAGCCTACCTTAAGAATGTTACTTGCGTCTATAAGAGCCTGAGCATCAACTTGTATTCCCTCGGCTTCCATTACTGCTCGTAAAAAATATTAGGAGACCGGATATCATTTCAGCCAGAGCAGTTATGTATGGACGTGTCGTGCTGCATGATGGCACCATGTAAAAGCGCACTCTCGCGCACTGTGATTGGCTCAAGGATGTCCATTCCTTATCGTGACGTTTCACAGTCATACGGAAAACTTCCCTATTGTACATGTATCGTGGAATACTTATACAATTACTATTTTTGATGGGAGTTGGGTATGTTTGTGTTTTGAGTAGATCTAATTAGAATGAGAAACTGCATGTGTTGGTTCTAAAACAAAAGCATTTATTTTTTACCAATAATGACGCGCAAAAACGCACGGCACGGCACACTATCCATTCAGCAAACCTAGAAAATCTGAACTCTCTCACCTGCTAAAATAGGACTGAGTGGCATTTCTAAATTCCAATAAAGATCCCATAGATCCTGCTCCTGTTAAATAATGTAAGACAAGTAAGTGGAAAAACAACAAACAAAGAATCAAGAAGACTAATAGAAAGACGACACTAAGGGAGAGAGGGAAGCAAGCAAAGTATAACTATGTGAACGTGCCTGTAATCGATTGTATGAAGTCAATATAGCTGGTCCAAGGGTACTCAAATCCTGACACAGTAAATCATTCTTATCCCTTTCTTCCTGTGAATACAAAGTTTCAAAAAATATGTTTGATTTTTTAATCCATCCCTTTTAGTGACCTCAAACAGGGAAGAGAAGGAACTTTGTCGTGTCTTGAGCATGCATACCAACCTGTGAGTGTAGGTTCAAGCCAAGCTTCTGAAGAAGTTGTTTATATTCTTTGGGTGGAGTATCGGGATCAAGTAGCCAGACAGCTATTTTGACATCCATAAATAACCATTTGCTGCAGACTGTAAATTAAGAACAAATTAAAACAGAAGCATGATGTCATTTATAAGTACAATAAGCTATTTTGTTATTATAATTTTCTGTAAAATTATAGTGACACCAACCTAACAAAAACACGTTATTTGTAATTCACTTTTTTAGTTTGTACTAGAGACGTTTGCCACTTCATAAATAAAGAGGCTATTTAGTTAATTAATGTTGTTGTTGCTGCCAAAAATTGCTAAAATAAACTCACTTAAAAGCAGTTAGCCGAGTAAAACTAAAATTTTGGTTGACTACTGGCACAAGAGAGCTATACAGGGACATTTTAAGGGGGCCATTCCCCTTTTAGCACCTGTTTACAATATTTCATATTCAACTTGCTTGTTATTGCATGATATTCATAATAATATCTTGATCTTTCTAACGTATAATATTTTTTATACTTGTCTGTTTGTCATATTTATGATATCCTTGCAGGCAGTTTATAATTTCCTGAGAATTGTAGCATATCTTTCTTGTTTCTGATTCCATAACTTGGCCAATTACTTTTCTGTAATGAAAATAGTGACAAAAGGAAAATTGCCACTGATGTTATAAATACGGTCCAAATCCCGTATCGCTGAACCGTGCTAATATACATGATCTTTCAAAATAAGCAAGGACAAATAAAGAAAAATAAATCACCTCGTCCATTCTCTAAGAACGTCCGATGGAGGCTCAAGGGAGAACTTCACAAAGGCAATGCGGTTTGTGGTAGAAGAATTCCCTTTATTTTCAAAGCCATTTCCTTTGATTCGAATTCCAGGCCATGGAAAAGCAAACGCAACTGAAGTGGGCTGTAACAGAAAAATCAATATAGGTATTTGAATTGAACATTTCAATATCCTAATGAAAGTGAAAAAAATAAAATACATATAAATAATGGAAACTTGGAATACCTCTGGGCGCTTCTTATCAAATCCCCTTTTCTTCTATCGAGTTGAAAAAGAAAAACAATTTATTACAGAAATGTTAGCAATGAATAGGAAGCCATTTGAAAGCAGTACCATTTGAAAGCATTACCGATTACTGCATGATACCTGATAGCCATAGGACCTTAGTTGTGACAAGTTATCACTAAATACAAGGGTGCATGCGACCTCTTCAGCTGATAGCAAAGCTTTTTCTAGATCAGATCTTTGTTCTTGGGTCATTGATTCAACTTGTAAGACTTGATATTGAGAAGAAGGTTTGATATTCATGTCTGTTTTCTCCAATCGGGTTTCTGCAGACTCTAGAAAAGTGGGGGGACTAGATGAGGTATAAGGTCTCGGCATCCAAAAATGTTAAAAAATCTTTTACACATCAAAACCGTACCGGAAATTTCTACACATCTCTCAGTTTCGTAAGGTACATCAGCATGACGCGGTCTTAAAAGTAAACGAGAATAAAGGGTTAAACTGATGTTAGAAAAGAACCAAACATTCTAAGAATGCTCACCCTTTGGGACAACTTCCTTCTTGTTTTCGCTTCAAAGGGCTTTCCTGTTCCACAGGATCTTCCCAAGGCAACTTAGGCTGGGCTCCTATTGATTTAGAGGACTGGCAGGCGAGAATTGCTCTAGCAGTATTTAAGGAGGGTGATTCTGTTGTCCTTCGCAAATCTTAGGAAAACAAAACAAACAAACAAGTCAAGTACGATTAGCTAACCCAACAACAACAACACAGAACAAGCCACGTAAACCTTACCCTCTGTCTTGACTGCTTGAGCAAGTCTCATCGAAACATAACTAGGCCTTTGGCTTGTGTTTATTGTATGTCTCTGTCTAATCACAGCGAGAACTCTCTGAGCGTCTTCTGTAAGTAGCACTGGATTAGCTTTTGCGTCGTTTGACAGACTGAGGTCCCATTTAGTTAGGTTCCTTCCCGATGTTGCCTGCTTCATTTGACTATTATCACTGAACGATCTTCATTAGTCCCCTTGTTCTTGTTGCATCTTTTTTCCTGTTAATAGGACGGAAATGAAATGGCGAAACGACCGAGCGGATCCAGTGTAAATTCAAGATGACACGGTATTAAACCAATAAGTGAATAAAAATACTAAATAAAATGAAAATATACTAAAATAAATGAATTAGAAAGGATGACTGAATTTTAAAATTACAGGTTTGGCGCCAAAAATGAAAGTCGCACGCGCGCGCGTCAAATTTGCCGCCAAGCTAAATCGGAAGTTAATGAGCCATTAACCGGACGTAAGCCTACCTGCGTTATATTTCCTTATGGCTTTTATCTAAATCCCACATTTGAATGAATCTTAAGAACCACTATTGTTTTGCAGTTTTGCTTCATTCTTTTTATTAATGTATTTTTAGACATAGTGGATTATCTTGGGATTTTTTTCCCAAACAAAGCTGTCATCACAAACTAGTCCATATCTCTATGTTTGTACAAAACTTTGAAGATGCAGTAGTGTAGTTTAATAATACATTTTTAAAAAGCATATAGGTAACAAGGGATATGTTAACAGCTGTAGCCTTTACCGATGAATGTTCGAGAAGCTAGAAAATCAACCAAAGTTCCGGTTGTCAAGGAGCCAAAAAGATCAAATAACATTTGTATTTCGTTAATAGATTCACATTTAAAATCTTAAGAAAAATAGTAGAGATGAAAAATCAAAGAATAAGAAATACATATTATATATAATATTATACATTTAGGTCTTATATAAGTCTCATGTTAGAGAAATATTAAACGAAAAAAGACTAGGTAAATAAGTCGACAGCTTAAAAATTGAAAGAAAAAGCAAAGAAAAAGCCGTTAAGAAATTTTGGATCATTAATATTCTTCATTTGAAAAAAGAATTAGGATAAATAAGAAATATGAAGAAAGAATAAATAAAACAAAACGAAATCCAGAACTATCAATGTAAAAATTTTTAACCAGGTTTCATTAGTACGTCATTTAAATTGTCGATTAGCCAATCAGATCACACATCGTTATATCCATTGTTCCATTGCGTGCCTAGCAACAGCTTGTAAATATCGACTAAAAACACTCGGTAGATCGCAAAGAAAGGTACTTTTTTCCCTCTGCTACATTATTTCCCGGCATTTACTCATGTAGATCTGGTCTCTAGTCGAATAATATGGTTCAGCCGTTTTGTATATGTCAGATCTGTAATTGCGGGTAAGTAGAAATGAAATCATTTGGTTTGTACGACCGGAAAATGTGTTTTGGGTCATTTGGATCGGCCGATCAAATCCATTCAATTCATAATCGGCCATATGATCCCTGTTTATTAAAGCGTTCTAACAAAATTTTATCAACTTATACATGATGTTTTTTAATTGCTTGATGTTGCTAAAAGATATTTTTTGTCGGTACTAAAACAGGCGGCATCGATGTGCTCACAAACCAGTTGCACGACCATCATCGCAGAGATGTCTCTTTACAGAATACCAAGATCGGTACAAAAGGCATGGAAATACAGTGAGGACCGAACCGATCAAGCCGGAATTCACTGTTAAAGCATCGACAGAGCCATTCGACGGTAATACAAATTACAAGTTTGATTACATACGGCACAAGTTAGAGCCACACAAGAAACGCGAGAAAGAAAGATACGTTAAACCTGATGGTCGAGTCGAAGACGAAAGTACCTATAGACACGATTACCCGGGGCGTACGATAGCTCCTGCCGAGTCTGCCAAGCCACCGGTTCACTATCAGCCAAGTACCAGACCTTTTGGAGGATCTACTGTTCACCAAGATACGTTCAAGCCGTGGGATTTAGACCAATGCAAAGTCAAAAGCATGAAACCGCTCACTTCGACCATGAACAGAGATGGCAAAATGGACGGAAGAACAATCCACCAGACTGATTTTCCTGGTCATTATGTTGCTAGAAGGGCACCTATAAAGCCATTTAATTCGGAGTTTAGGCCACCTCATGGTCTAATGGAGAAAGATACCACAACAAGATTGGACTATACCCCTAAAAAGGTAGCACCAGCACAGTCTCAAAAGCCACTTTTGCGACGACCTGCCACTGGCCCACCGTTTGATGGCATAACTACCTTCCAACATGATTACCAGCTAAAGAAAGGCATGCCTGCAGCTAGTTTCAAGCCCAAGCAGGAAGCCATTCAGTCAAATGCACCATTCGAGGATGAAACAACAACTGGTTTTTCGTACAGAAAGTGGAATCTTCCTACAAGGCATCCAAGAGAGAAAGAAGTCTACCGACCCCCCTCTGGAGACTTCAAGGATGACACCACCTTCAGACATGACTACCCTCAGTGGAATGTTCCACCCGCAGCAAGCGCAAAACCTCCTCTGCAATCATTCGTATCTAATCAACCCTTCCAGGATAGGACAACACATGGAGATACATACAAAGCTTGGGACTACCAGCCAATGTCAAAGGGTAACAAACCAGAATCATACAGACCACCCTCTGGAAAGTTTGAGGGAGAATCCACTATGCAGAGCCATTATAGGGGACAACAAGGCGATAGGGCAAAGCCCATACGACACGAAATGCACAGACCAATGTCTGCCTCCCCGATGGACCTCAACACCACATATGGTGATACATTTAGAGGTCTGCGCCCCAGTGTGTGTCCAGCATCAAAGATCAATCAATTTTCAAAGGGAACACAAAATGGGTACACCTACACTTTTGATTCCAAAGGCCATACATTTTTCAAACCCATTTCTGAAACTGTGCAGCCATTGTCCTTGTCTGCTTAGGATCAGACCGGTAGTGAAACTTGTAGAGCATGGTGTGCAGTTCCTTTCAAGCTCATTTTCAGTCTATTTTGATTGCTTTCACTCCACGTAGAGTTGAATTTTTCATCAGTATTTTCTGTACTTTAAAATAATATAAACAAGTGTCAGTAACTATGGTAAACAACAAGACAGATGCTCAGTATTTTCTTTTTCTTCTGTTTTTCTCTTCTTTATATTCAAAAGCAGCAATAAATTCACACAAAAGGACATATGGATGAACTCTTGAAAACACATTCCATAAACAATAACCCTATTGTTAAGGAGACAAAAGATAAGTCCACAGAACTTAACTGCACACCAATGTGCTATACAATGCTTTTAATTAAATTTTGTAAATATAATATATACCTATTTACTGTTGGTAGTTTTAGAATATTTGCTTAAAATTCAACATTTTAAATAATTTAAAAGGGGAAGAAATTGCTTTAATGCTAGTGCAAATTAAGGAATTTTCGTGATAAACTCCACACTAAAGACACCTTTAGTAACTATTCTTTCCTATAAACACAGCTGCACAAATTTTCAGCAGAATGATACAACTACAAGAAAAAACGTTTTACTGCGATTTTCATAATTACGTGAACACCAAAGTTGTAGGTTGCCTGTTGAAATTTGCTTTTTCACTGCCGCCAGTCAAAAATATAAAAAGTACCGACTGATTATTTTTGATTGACGGCAGTGAAAATGCCATTTTGCACGTTGTTATTTTAACTTCGTTGTCCATGTAATTATGAAAATCGCAGTAAATTCTGCTTTCAAATTTGGATTTTTCAGTTTTTGAAAAAGGATCTTTAACATATTATGTTTGTCATTCAAAAGAAAACATTTATTTAACCTTGGTAAAATGCCAAGTAATATTTATTTCATTAACACCATTCATCTATTTCAAAAAGGTGCATTTTTAAAAATTCATTTCAAAAATGTAGAATGACAGTGTAGCTTAGAGCATGAAAAAGCAAATTTACCCACATATCGATATCAAAATATCAATATTCAATGAATAAAATGTGAATTATTGTGAACTGGCTGTCCAGTAGAAAAATAAGCAATTTTATTAACTAAAGTTTACTTAAATGGTTGTGTAACAAGACGTAATTATGGAAGAACTTTGTTATCAAGGTTGCTATGGCTACTAACAATTTTCTTTAAGCATCCAAGACGTTGGTTTGTAATACTTTAGATCTAGATTCATTTACAGCCATACACAGTCATGTAGCTATTCATACAAAAAGTTAAAAATATAAATTTTTATTGGGGCAATGATAAAACTAGTTGGAAAGGTTTGCAAGCAATGTCAATAGACTCTCTTATTTTGGGCAGTCAGTTTTTGTACACATAATTATTCTCTTGGGAACAATATTCTTTGTCTAGAACTTAAGAGCTCTAAGTTATGCCTTTAGTGTTACATGCTTAATTTATACATGCATGTAAGTTCTTAAGAATGTTTGACTCCTCAAAAATATTACTAAAAAGTGAGGGGAAAATCAAGGTAAACCCATTTCCCTTGGAAAAATGACTGAAAGCTATAATGGGTTAAAACCAGTTTCAGTTTACTATATAGTTGGCATCATTCATAACCTAATTTGTGGCTCATGAAATACTTACCAGTAGTATGTGAAAAGCCTGTCATAAGTATTCAATAGTAGAATTTTGTTCTCTTTGTCTTAAATAATGCCAAACTTACACACTCAAAGACTTATTTGGGAATAGAAAAATCAGTTAAGGATACTATAAATCTGGAAACAGTATATTATATTAACAAATGATCGTGATAGCAATAGAACTAATAAACATTTCAAAAACACGAAACAACTTTTTAAAGACATGTTTCGGCAT
>JAADYU020128660.1:0-11601 GCA_011763375.2 Heteractis magnifica | reverse complement strand
TAATGTGTGAGTTTAAGTAACTGAATAATAAACAAGCTATCAAATTTGACTAATTACTTGTCTTAGTCAGTCTAGGTGCGTTATGGTAAATAATGTCCCTGGGACAGGTCTATATTTTTAAAGTATAGAACCGGGTACATTATTCAGCCCCGATCTCCCCTGTTGCTAATCAAAGCCGCCCCCGGCTTTAAACCTGATAAAACACTCCTGCTCGTTTATTAAACACTACTTAAACAATGAGATAAGGGTGTGTCTGGTTATTAAAGTCACTCCTCACTAATCACAGTAAATAAGCCACCCCACTCCTCCCCTCCCCTAAAACAAATTAAAGGCAATACCTAATGGAAAGAGGGTCATGACATCCTGTGAACCGCTACACAGTCCACACTTGCATTAGTTCCAATTTTGTTGATCCATGAGAATTATTCAAGATAAAGATGTTATTGAAGCTGTTAGCAAATGAAAACGATGAGGAAGGAGCCCGCGATCAAACGATTCTTTGTTTTAACTTTCAGATTTGCCTAAAACTCTTCGCGCTTGGATTCACGTATTTTTGGTCTGAGAAATGGGAGGCAAGTACAGAGACCAAACTTACATCAATCATCGCTGATTCTTGGTCTGTTTTTGATGTCATGGCAGCCATCTTGGATGAAATAGACAAAAGATTCATGGTTGCAACTCACCATAGCCAACCAATCACTGTAGCACTGGTTTTCCCGATGGAATACATCTTGTCCCACAAACACCATCATAAACTGCTGTCTGTTTTCAAGGTTTTTGCATTAAAAGAAATATTTGATTCTCAAATTTCTAGACAATGTAAAAATCCAAACAGAATTTACGAATCTGTTTGCAATCAGCCATCTGAGGTGTCCAGTTTTCCAGCAGACTTCGTTTGGCTTGTGAGACTTAACTATGGCCAAGTTTCGATCGGAACCATGCTGGACTATGGAGTTTCGGAACCATGAATTTTTTCCCCGTTGTTTTCTTGTATTTTCCAACATGGCAGCCATGTGTTTTGTTATCTAATTCTCTTGGTTGCAAACCATCCATAATATTCATTGTATGGTTTCTTATTCTCGACTTTAAGGGGCACTTTGCTTAAATACAATAGCTATTGTTATCCTTCACTGCACATGAAAACTGTCGTGTTTATGCAAAGTGCCCCTCAAAATTAATGCACATGAGAAAGCAGCTTTTTTTATTTGGATTCAGTTATTGGATGCCTTTGTCGTGATAACAGCATTCACCATCGAAATCACGTTAAGGTAAATGGAGTAGATCAGAAAGCAGTGTCTCTAGAGGGTCCTGAAAGGGGGGGGGGGGGGGGGTCTAATTAATCACATTTCCCAGCCTAACTTTTCCTCAAAATCCCACTCCCAGTCAGTTGATTTCAGCAATGACAATTTGAGTATTCGCCGCCATTTTTACACTTTACTGAGCCATACCGCTGATCAAGAGATGATGCGTGGGATTGGGTACTGCTTGTTGATACATGGAGGCAGAGTGTCAAAGCTCGTTTTAATGTCTTTTAAGGAGGCTCGGAACGGTTTTCGTGCGCGCGCTCTTAATGACGTATTCAAAATCATTTGAACTACTTGCAAAATAAAAATTTTGTCCCCCAAAAATCTCACATTCAAACTAATATAACTCAAAAACTTTGTGGTTTTTATTTAATGGATCGTAAGTGCTAAAAAATATTAAAAAATTCTGTAATAGGGAACATCCGAAAATAAACTTCATTGATTTTTGAGAATTCCCTATTACAGAATTTTTTCTTTTTCGTTCAAATCAAAGAATGAGTCATAAAGTTAAAATAAGCCAATTTTAAACGATTTTTACCAAACGGTTTTTGAGAACGGTTTTCTTACGTCATATTTTCATTTTAATTCCAATCTTTGCTCTATGGTCTTTGGTCATCTGAGTCAACTTCCTGTTATATATTAGCCATATTAAGTTTTTCAGGGTCATTTTTGTTGGCGTATATGCCAGTTCTAAAACCCTTTCAAGCCTCCTTAAGAATTTTAATGATCTTAAACTGCGGGTTTTTTCGACTTTTCTTGAGAGGTGAAAAACGAATCCCATTCCCATCTGTTGTTCTGTTTCCCATTCCCAGTGGCCAAATCCCAGTCCCAGTACGTCAAATCCCATTTTCCCAGCCCAAATAAGGCCAATCCCAACTCACAGGACCTTCTCTCTACGTCATCCGGTAGCCCCAGTAAAAATATAAAACGAACACCAGTGTCAAGGAACTCCAGAAGTGAAAAGAGCATATGCAGCTCAAAATGTTTGACAAAGTGAAATGCCATGTGATCGTTGGAGTGGAAAATCGCTAAAATCTTAAGGGATTTTTTTGGGAAAAAAAAGCTTATCGATGTGGTTGGTTTTTTACTTTGCCAGCTCAATTCATGCCTACAAATGGAAGGGATTGGAGCTAATTATCGCTTTGAGATTTTGGCGTTTCATGAGGCTGATATCAGGTAGGCCTAGCGATCAGTGGTTCACTGCACATTTGCAGTCTTTACAAAATCCAGGTGGGCAGAGGTGCGTAGGGATTGGGAATAGATGAAAACGTTCTTGGTGTCAAGGAAAAAATTAAAACGAACGCGAAAGAACGAACGAAACAAGGATAATTTAATATTTAATATTTATGTTGCGCGTGTTTACATAGGAAGATGTCCACACGCGAAACGAAAGGAGCGAACGATAGAATGAACGAAGAACGAGCAGGCGAAGGCGAAAGAACGAACGGATGAGAGAACGAACGAGAGAACGAGCGAGTGAGGAAACGAGAGAGTGAGCGAGGGAGGGAACGAAGGAAGGAAGGAACGAACAAACTGTAATGTAGACACCACTTGCCCGCTGGGTTACCTGTAGACAGACGTGTGAGAACACACGTTCCTTTGAGTTAGAGTGAAATATGTTAGTCTTCACTTTAGATAAATATACAGCACGAAACGAACGAACGAACAAAGGAATAAACGAACTTTTAAGTTCATGTTAATTTCATTCATTGATTAAAATCACTGAGAATGAACTAAAATGTTTTGATTTATTTTCAGTGATAATCTCGTTCAAGGAAGAGTTTTACGAGCTGATTGATGATGAAATCGATGCTAAACGTAAAGAGAAGGAAAAGCCAGGCACACCACCAACTGAAACAGACTCCTTGCAGAATAAAGAATAAGATAACGCCGTATATTTGTGATATGAATAGGATTTGCTCTGCATACTGATAAACACATTAAATATTAATGACTTACTGAACAATCATAGTAACCAGGGGCGGATCTAGGGAGGCGGAGGGGTTCGGGAGGTTCTTTCGAACCCCCTTAAGCCCAATCAAACCCCCTAAATGACAACTGCGAATTCATCCACCTGACTGAATAGAAGCTCCTGATTGAAAGCTCAGCTAATGAATTAGTAATGAGTTTGAGAAGTTCAAGTTCAAGTTCAAGTTCAATATTGTTCAATATATTTTCACACAAAGGAAACAGATTAGAAAGATAAAATCAATGAGGTTTGATATAGATACAAAATCAGGCTATTGTTATTTACAAAGAATAAAATTACTACAAGTATGATGTAATATAAACTTTCGCGTCAACAACCACCCATATCATGTGAATATGTTTAATGTTATTCCGAACAAGAGGATTGTACGTATGTATATACTATATATATACTATATCTATTACACAATAATACACTAACCCATGATACATATATATACAAAACACACACAAAACACACTGAGCCTATTTCAACGCAGACTTGTCATAAGCTTTTTTTGAAGTAAGATGGAGAAAAACATTGCTGATGATTTAATAAGAGATACAATTTTAGAGCTGTTTTAAAAATAATGCAAGCGATCCTAAATTTTTAATACGGGTGGGAATTCCTTCCCAAAGTTTAGAAACACTAGAAACTGAAAGGTAAATTTACCATAATTTGTCTTAGCAGGTGGACGAACAACATTCCCTTTAGTTGAAAATATTGTATTATAAGAATGTTGTTCGTTAGCCATCTTAAGCAGATTCCTAAATGTTTTAGGCACTTGTAGACTATTGTTTATAATTTCATAAGCTAATATAGAAGTATTCAATTTAAAGATATTATCAAAAGTTAAGATTCCAAGGATATTATACAGAGGAGGAACATGGTCTTGCTTTTTTTTTTTTTTTTTTTTTTTTTTGGCAAAGAAAATGCTTCTATTAATACACTTATTTTGTATTGTTGAGATCCTTATTAAATTGGACTTGTATGTACTGCCCCATGACAGGATACCATAGGATAAATATGGGTTGATTAAGGAGTAATAAACATCTGTCGAGGTCCTTAGATTAACGTAATATTTTAATTTACAGATAATTTCAATATTTTTTGATACCTTGCTATGGACTACCTTAATTTGATGCTCCCAATTTAAACATTGGTCGATGATGATGATGATGATGATGATGATGATGATGATGATGATGATGATGATGATATGATAATAACTACATAAAATTGTGTGTAAATAAAAAAGTCGAATTTTCTCCTTTTTGCATTTTTCCTTTTCCTTTTTATTTTTCGTTGCTGTTTTTTCCTATTTTGCTTTTCTTTTCCTTTCCCTGCCTTCCTTTCATGGTTTAGTTTTGTTGCACCAAACCAATACTGAACTTTTTTTTTTCAATTGGCTTGGACTGAGTCAACTTGAAAGTTTAATCCATTGCGTTAGCCGCCATCACAAAACACTCATTACTATACACACCTTCAGACAAAACAAACAGTGAAAATTGCATATTTATTAAAATAATATTTAGTATCTTGCGTCTAATCTTGAATATAACATCAGGCGAAATAAAATCTTAGAATGACATTTTTTAAAGTGGCATAATCGTACATTCTATAAAAAGAAGCCTGAAACGGCATTTAGTTTTTTAAAAACCAAAACTAATATATTTGTTTGTCTTTAGCGTTCTTTCTTTTGAATTAATAAGAATTTCCTATATCATCTGTTCTATTCAACATTAAGGTGGATATTTAATTTGAAGACTGATTCGCATTTTCGGCTTCTGCATTTGAATTTGCCAAAAACACGTGGATGGCTCGTCCAATCAATAAAGATCTCTTCATCGATTCAAATGTCAAACTTCCGCTCTTTTAATTCAGGCGTTTTCTTCTTCGAAGTGAAAATATTCCTCTCATTCTGCATCATACCATTTCTTTAGTTTTCGAGCTCATAACGTGAGCCCAAAATCAGCAACATATCGAATTTCAGTTCTTTTCCACAACAGAAAATAAGAGTTTAAAATTTGAACGGCAGAGCGAGTTAGAACAGACAATGAACATCTGCAGGTGCTGAATTCGAGCCTTTTTTAAACGCATACAGAAATGGCTGAAAGGCAAGTATTAACTCCTTGTTTTCTCTAGCATCAAACTTAGCGTCGGTAGTTTTAAAATCAAATACAAAGGTTGGTTTGGGCAATGTTAGTGGGATAATTCTTACATGCAGACTCATATTGGCAAACTACCACATCGAAATACAGTATATAAAAGGACGCTATCATGTCAGCAATACGTCCAAAAATAAACAATTTAGTTCTCGGCAAGATTCTTTTGGGTGTTCATTTGAATTTGTCTTTGTTTATTCACATAATTCTTAGTGACTTCTTAGCCGATTTGTGGCATAAAAGTGAACTGTGGCAATTTTAGTTTTTAAACACGGACGGGTTTCTTTTTGTCTCAAATTTTGATTTTTGCATATTAGTCTGATGACTATCAAAACAGGTAGAAAAGATCAGCTGTTCATGATCATTTCTTGGACCCATTTTTTGGTTTATTATAAGTTTTCGGTTCATGCATGTAAATTTATTAATTATTGTGACTTAGTACACCAGCGTGCAATCTTGGACAAAAAGTGTTGAGAATTTCTAAAAAATTGAATATAAAATTGAATCAAATATAAATTTCACTAACAAGACGTGCTCATATTAGGCCCTCCCCCCTAGTGCAATGTTGGTCAGACGGTTAGAACAATGATTAAGCCTTACTGTAACATTGTTTTTTTTTTTTTTTTTGGGGGGGGGGGGGTTGGCAAGGTATTTTCGTTTTCGTAATTTTGCTGTTCATTGCGTTTGACATAAAAAAATGAATATTTTCTCAACAATTTTGTCCAAGCTTGTAGTTGCCTAGCATCCAAGACAGATTATCTGTCAAATTATTTTCAATTTAATGTTATGTTATTAACAGCGCTAGGAGCGATGATACTGTCGAGAATGGTAGACGAAGGCGAAGCACAAAAGACTGGCTGACGGGAGGATGTTGGTAAATATACTGTTATTATTATATACACCCATATCAATAATTGAAAACTACGCTCACTACGCTCACTACTATGCTCACGTGATGAAAAAGTTAGACCAAGTCTCTAGAAATATGCTATATTCTGGTATAAGATGAATTATTAAATGAAAATCGCGCTTGCTAAGATAAATGCCATTCAACTATAGCAATTTTTACAACCCATGGTCTTACTTTTTTAGCCCCTGAACATGCCCTAGAGCAGTAGCGTGGAACTCTTGATGCATGTATTCCACTGCACCATAAAACAACAACCACCACCACCGACATTGGCAACTGATAATATGTAAAGCTCCGGGTTCATGGGCGGTCGGTGGCTGTTGAGGGATAATATGAATATATACGCCTACCCCCCTCCTCTATTCTGCACTGCATAAGACAAAAATAAAAGTAATAAAAGCGACAAAGGTAAGTAGGTCCTTTTTTCACTTCTGTAAAATACTTCTATCAAGCACACAAGATTCCTAATATCCATGTAATCGAAAAAGCGTAAAAAAATGGGGGTTTGATTTCATGTTAAAGTCGATCCATTGCTTTGTTTTATTTATCTTTGTTTCGCAGGGTGTTTCAGAATTTAATAGGCAAAATGTTGACAGGAGTCACGTGGCAAATGACGATCATCCTATTGGTTCTCATTGAAATCGTCATCAACATAATCCTTCTCTTAATCGCCTTCAAAGTAATCAAAGGTACCTAAATATCAAACCAGTGAGATTAGAATTAGTGTGGCTGCGTTAATTTTCAAAATTCGCGCATTAGATTAAAATAACTCGCAATGTCTTGAGATAGTTAAATGTTTAAAAGATCGCTCTTTATAGAGCACTGGACTAACGTCTAGCAGTCGTTTAAGACCGCAGGAACATAAACGCTGAATTAATAAAAAAATGAAATAGGAAAATAAATGGAACTATGACTGAAAAATCATTATATGTTTTAGACTCTGAAGATCACTTCGCATCTAATCTTCTTCATTTTGTGGCGATTTCAATCTTGGCCGTGTTCGTCCTTGAAGTAAGTAAAGAGTAAATTTCGTATATTATGAATTAAAAATTCACCACAAGATGACACGCGCGCCGGCCCTTGCCGTGCAATAACAACATCCGCTTGTTTTTCCTTAGCAGTCTGATTTTGTAAACAAATTATCTGTACGCTTGATTGGTTTTATTATGCAAAGTACGTGGCTCTCGTTATCTGACTGAAGATTTTCTTGGCTCTCAATTTCAGATTTGTCTTAAACTCTTCGCTCTAGGATTCAAGTTTTTTTGGTTACAGAAATGGGAAGTGAGTTGTTTATGAACTGTTGTTATGTTTTTATATGTATTTTTCTCTCTAAAAATAAAGCAATCATTTGACCAGGGACTGTGACTAGTTAATTATAAAAATGAGCATTAATACTGGGAGATAACACTGACTCATAGTAATGAGCTCCTGATCTGGGAATATGTTGGATGACAGACCCAGTAGGGGAGATTGACACTCCTAGTAATGGGCTTTTGATCTGGGAATATGCTGGCTCACAGACCCAGTATGGGAGATGGGACACTCCTAGTAATGGGCTCCTGAACTGGGGAAACGCTACGTCCCTTCTTATTTGATTGATTTTATATTTCAGTTACTGGATGCATGTGTTGTACTAGTTGCCTTCACGATGGAAGTGATTCTAAGGTTTGTAGCTCAATCAAATTTATATCTGTGAAGTGTATGTATCCAAAGGTCTCAGCTGAATTACATAAATGTTATTGAACCATTAAATAGAAATATCAACCTTTAACCGTCATAGCTATTCCCACATTGAGACCCTCTATTCACCAATTATCTTAGGAGCCGAATTGGTTATGAGTCAATAGCTTATGACACGCAGCCGACGAGAGGTCTAATGGACCTTTTTCTCGAGGTTGCATGCGCATCCAAACCTTTGGAACTTGATGTGCCACTAATCTGAAAAACGCAAGTTCTATGAAATTGAAAAGCAAATTTTACATTTAAAGAGGAAAATAATCAATCATAAAAATGTTTGCCAAATCTTAGCATAAAACTTGCTTTTTCTGGCGTCGTGGCTAGTCAAATTCCTTGGATTTGGATGAGCGTGCAACTTTGAGAAAAGGGTCTATTATTTTAGTATAAACTGCCTAGTCAGGCAGTGATAGAAATTGCACAAAACGTCGAAAAGTTTACGCGAGGTAAACGTCATTGTTTTGATTTGGTTTTCGCTACTAGTGGACTATCATTATCAGACCTGTCACTAGTAGTAGCGTAGCCCAATCAGAATGCAGGGTTTGTGATAATCCGCTAGTTTGTTTACAGCTATTTCAAAAAATGTTCAATACTGAATACTGCATACTGAATAGTGCACTCCAAGACCAAAGGGCATTGTGGGTCTCATTAATTTGAAGTAAAAAGTAAAGATAAAGTGATTTGCTCTCTATATGTAGCTAGTATACTGTTTTGGATGGAATTCATTAAAATTGAAATAAACAATTATTGTTTTCTTTATTTCACAATATTACACAAGACCCAAAATGCATTTTGGTTTTGGAATACACTATTCAGTATTTCAACGTTTTTTGAAATAGTTGTATACTAAATGTGGGTAAGTAAGGATTAGTAAGCTTTCCTATAAGGATACCCTATTGAGCTCGTAGGCTGATATCCAGAGGCCGTGGCCTGGAAATACTTTCAGAGAACTATCGAACGCTATAATAGTCATAAAACCTATGACTGTTATATATACATACATTATTTCCACATTGTAGAAACTGTAGTTACAGTTCACAGGTCTAATAACCCACAAGCGATCTGGCTTATCACTAAGAGTTCCAATAGCTCAGTGGTTAGAGCATCTGACCGAAATGCAGAAGGTCGTGGGTTCGAATCCCATCTGAAGCTCGGATTTTTTTTCCGACCTCATCGTTAGTTTGAGTTTGTTAAGTTGAATTTCTATAATATGTATTTACCTCACTAGTCTTTCCACCATTACTTATAAAACTTATGCCTTAAAATGTCGAAACATGTTTGAGAAATCTTATCAGGATATTTTACACCTTACTTCAACAGCGCAATTCATGCATACAAATGGCGGGGACTTGAACTGATCATTGCTCTAAGGTTGTGGCGAGTCATGAGATTGATATCAGGTTTGTTTATTGCGTCTTTTCGACAGCCGGGTTTCTTACACTAATACATCAAGAGTCTTTGAATAATGTGATTTTCGTTTTGTTTTCAGTGATTATCTCTTTCAAGGAAGAGTTTTACGAACTGATCGATGATGAACTCGATGCTAAACGTAAAGAGAAGGAAAAGCCAGGCACACCACCAACTGAAACAGACTCCTTGCAGACCGCAAAAGAATAAACGTACGACTTATTCTATATGATTGTCATTATTCTAAGAGATTTTATTTTCGTGTGTGTTCGTGGGTGCCATGTGGCAATTTAAGCAGGCCTTTACATGTATCAAGATATGATACTATCAATAGAGTAAAAACCCAAATACTTGATTAGGCAATGCCAAACAACGTCAACACCACCACCACCTCCACACCTTTAAAACTTGCCTGACGTTATGAACCTGAATCGGAATGTAGAATCAGTGGTTGAAGGTGGAAATCTTTTCGTCAGAAATAAAAACTACATGCAGAACATCTATCAAAGACATACCTTACTTCAAGACTTTATTGAAATCCACTAACTACTAAAAAAACATAATTTAGAGTGGTTTTCATAAACCGTGAAATAAAAACTAATAGTTAAAATGTAATAGTCAAATAGACACAAAAGAAAACAATAGAATTAGGGCCTACTAATATGTATTACTTTGATATCTATTTCAAGGGTTTATGAAAACCACTAATGATATATGACAGGTACTTAATGAAATCTAATGGACATTAAGCTAGACGGCATGTATTTACAAAGAGAGTACATCCACTTCAAGGGTTCACTGGCACGATTTCGAGGGTTAATGAAGACAAGAATATGGAATGGATACATATCAAGAATATACATGTTATTCTGTAGGGATTTGAGATTTCAAAGGTTTTTAATTTTACATAGTTTCACCTGGAGATGGATTAACGTTAAAAATATTAACTATACAAGTAGCTCATATAATAACAATAGTTATTTTTACATATGGTCTTTACTTTCTTGCACGTCTTCTCGTTGCTGTTATTTTTGGTCGTGGTTTCGCAACAGCCGATGAGGGTGTCTGTGCTACCGTTCCAAATTTAAAACCACCAGGATTCACAGTTGCTGCACCAAATGCAGGAGTGTTAGTGGTTCCGCCAGCGCTAAAGTTAAATCCACCAGCGGGAGGTTGGGGAGCTGATGTGGTGGTACCAAATGTGGGTGCTATGAACAAATTACAACATATGAGGTTATTACACCAAAAGTTTTAAAATAGAGAAATCACGAGTTTCCTGCTACTGCTGCTCTGGGCGCATCCTCAGTCATGCTCGTAATGAACAAGTGAGCACCAAGTGTAATGAAGGTCGAGGCCCAACACTTGATTTGAATTCAGTTCGCCATACATTGGATTTGAATATTTAAGGAAACAACTAGACTTGAAAAGATAAATTGGAATCCAATTTACTTGGTGCTCCTTGAACATGCGTATAGGGCTTTAGCGCGAAACTCTTGATGGTTTTATATCGCTGAATATTTCTACGAGTCTTTCGGTATTTTGGCCAGCCCACGTCCTGCTCTTGGTAAGCAAAGTCAAAATGGAACGAGGTATAAATGATACGCAAAAACGAAGAGGAAGAAAATATTCACGAAAAAGCCTACCGGAACTTGGCGTGCTTTGAAATCCATTCGATCCACCAGCACCTATATTGGGTACGAAATTAATCAATGGGTAAGACTTCTGAAGACCTTAGGTCAATACCATGTATGTAGACCCTCTTTACTTCGAGGTTTTAATCTATGAACTTATTCTCCTATTCCCTGAACTGGAGGACAACCCCCCTCAGGAAAAAAGAAAAAAAAAAAAAAAAAAGAGAAAGAGAAAAAGAAAAAGAAAAAGAAAAAGAAAGAAAACGAAAAACGAATGAATGAACGAACGAATGATTAAAATTCCAGAGAATTGAAGACTATTTTCATATAAAAAATGTTTCATTGCTTTGTACTCCAGTTCGGGATTTAGTGAAACGCGTCATTACTGTTTTCATTATCTTTAATACAATAGACCTAATTCGCTTGGGCGTAATGTTTTCCCAATTCAGACCTCTTGGGAATACGATTCTTTGTTTGTGGT
>JAADYU020128549.1:0-10107 GCA_011763375.2 Heteractis magnifica | reverse complement strand
AACGTTAATTTTAATGGTAATAGTAAAATCTAGAATTAACGACTTATTAAAAGAATTTTAAATTAAGCTTTATTATTTATTGTGATTTTATTTTTGAAGTTATAAAGTTTCAGTTTTTGTTTTCCGAAATATTTAAACATGTTATGATATCAAAAGTCAATAAAAGAAATAGAAAAGTTCTCGTAAAAGTGCTTGAGATTTTATCCAGTTTCAAGAGGTTTTATACTTTAATCCTTTCTTTCATAGTCTCAATAGTATATCGTTGTTTAGAATCGTGTTCTATCGTGCTATAACACTTACCTCGTGGACATTTAAAGCTACATTGACTACCGCCTGATAATTCAGCCAAAATCTTTGCCAGATCTCCAAGTCCACCTGATGGATCGTCACTACTTGATACTAACTTGACTAAAATAGCTATAACACTTACCATTAACGCGCAGTAATTCATTATAACGTTGTATAAAAGAGTATAAAAGTGTTACAAATACATTGTAAAAACACTAGAATTAATCAAACATTCTACTCTAGTTACCAGGTCTCTGCGGCTGTTTGGTTTTTGAGCCCGCGATACTTTTCGTTGGGTATATACTTCATGTATTCCACACATAAGGTAACGAACATCTTGTCTAATCATGAATGACTTTGCTGAACAAAAAGGATACTTTTTCTTTTATTAACCTACCATACTGAAATACTTAAAACGAAATGGGAATGATAATGAAGAATGAAGAACTCATGTGTAAGGCTAATCTAAATCGTAATCCATTGCAATCATTATCAAAGTACAGTCAGATCTCGTCTTAATTTTCATCTTAAACGATCCAAGATTTTGCATAAAAGGGCCCGACAAAATCATGAGGCTGCTCCTTCCATGTGTGTGACATCATAGTCGCCATGTTGGATAAATTCAACAAATTGTTTGTCGTTAGTTTTTAGACTTGTGTCCTCCAAAATGGCCGCTATGACCATAGTATGCAAGTATACGAAAAACATTGCTTTACCATTGTGTAAAAACTTTGAATATTTTAATTTGCACAAGGAAGTACACTCTTGGAATTAATTCAGTATTCTAGCTCAATTTCTTGGTCAATTAATCAAAGTATTCGATACTTTACAGGAGTATAATAATCTTTCTTTGATCAAAAGTCATTACAGGCTTAACTCGTTTTTGTCGGTATTTACTTGTCTGATGTTTAGTGCATTTCGAGATTGTCACCTGGCAATTGTTCTATCGCTGTAATGTTCCTCTCTCATCTTTTCCAATCGATGTTTTCAGCGTCTGTCAATATGTTCTCAGATTTTTGAATAGCCTCACCACAACCTGTCAAAACTGCTTAAACAAATTCTATTTTTGTGGACAGTTAAGGGGCAAAGGTGCAGTGTTTATCATTAAATACAAACACAATTCGATCTTGACTATTCTCTGCAAGCAGGGACAAGCTATCTTGAATTTCTTGAAGTCAGTCTCTCGGGTTACTGACCCACTAATATTTACATAATAGGAATCTTGGATTGAATTTCATGAGCACTTTGCTTGAGATCTTGATCATGGTGCTAACTGCTGCAAGTCAATTTGGTTCCGAAACGTCTCCACCGCAAACTTCTTTAGACAAAGACAACAGCAAATGTTCCATAAACTATAAAGACACTTGGAGTCCACAAGAACAGGGTTTGGATGGTGTGAGGGTGTTGGATAAGGCGCGCGGTTCGCAAGGGAACCAGAACAATGTGGGTCTAAATCTCTTTAATAAGCCAAGGACTTCAGGATTTCAAGCTAGTCCCGCTCCCGACCAAAAGATGCCACGAGTGCAGCAGTGCGTTACTAAAGGACAAGAAAAGTTTGCAAAACTGGAAGTGAACAGCCTCCTTAAGCAAAGTAACTCAAAGATCAAGGAACAACTGCAACACCCCAGGCCACCACACTTTCCTCGCTCTCACAGCTCAAAAAATTTGCAGCAAACTCCAGGAAGTAATGGCTGCTTGACAGCTGGCAGAAGAATTCTGTATCGCAGTTATTCATCTCCAAATATTAGCTCAACAAACAACAGCATTAAACTGCCCAAACCAACTCAAGATCTTTTATTTAACACTGGTAAAGTGAAAGGAAGTAACAGCGGGAAAAGAGGTAATGAGAGGCTGAGAAATACTGTCAAAGAGCTGCCGTCTGTCGCGGGAAAGAATAAAGGACAATCTTCGTGGAGGAATCCTTTTCCCACTAGCAAGATGGTGAAACACCTTCACCAAACGTTTGCAGCTGGAAAAACAAGTAAACCTGCCGAAAACCACCACGAAGACGAAAGAATGATAAAAGAAATAAAAAGCCAGTCAAATGGGAGTGAAATGGAGGAACAAGATGAATGGGATTGGAGGAATTTGAGTTCCACAAACAGACATGTGGTGTTCGTAATGAATCATGATGAGGGACGCTTGGAAACGTTAGGAACCTTGCAGCCTGTTCCTGAAGAACCAGAACACGAGCACCCCACGTGCAACGAATCACCATGGCATTACTATGACAACGAATTACGTCATCACATAGTGAACGACCTGTTTGAATCCGACGATGATCAGGGACTGATACTCAACAGTGATAGTGGTCTGGACCCGATTAAAAAGGCTATGATAAACGATTGGATCGTCGATGTGACCCTCAAGACATCTCAAAACAAAGGCGAACAATTAGATCAGTGACTTGAACGTTTATAGGATATCCACCTGGACTAGAACTACTGCTTGGGCTGCCTGTGGTCTGACTCAGTGACCCCAGGCTGTGCTGGGACTGTGTGACGTCATGAACCGTTTCATGACATGTTTTCTCGCGTGCCATATGTTGAGATCTGGTGTACAAAGCCGTAGTGTGAAATATTCTACACGTTAGTTTACTGCATGCATTGCTCAAAATGTACAAAGTTGTTAAGATTTAACTTTGGTAATTGAGTTTCGCAAAATAGTAGATAATTCGGCCACGTTTGAACTTCTCTTATCTTGTAATATATTCATGAATCATATATCCGAGCATTTCCTGTTATGTATTCTCTTTGGCATACAAATCAAGTTAAAACTAGACTCGAACTTCAATAAATCCTGTTTTATTCAAGGGCGAAATTTGGAGTAAGTGTTCTTCTTTCTTTATCGAGTATGGAATTTTCACTCTTAGTATATGTGTCATCCCTACTTGTCATACTTCTTAGTCTCAATATCTCGAATCTTGTAACCCTAGTACTCTGTTACGAAGGACATACTTACGGATAGCACCACCCAGTGTGCTTTTGAAAACCGTTTAGTTCCGAACTTATTTTCACTTTTTTTAATTTTAATGTTTTATGCCTCAGTCATTTCAGTTTTATTTCTCTTGGTTTCTCTTTCGTTTTTCTTCTCTTTCATTTTTTCCTATTTCACATTTTATATATTTCTTGGTTTTCTTGGTTTTGTATCCGAGGGAAGTCGTACCAAGCTAAAGTTCGTGATCAGCTGAAGTTTAATTATTAGAAAGTGTTCTTTCTTTATCGAGTATGGAATTTTCACTCTTGGTATGTGTCATCCATACTTGTCATACTTCTTAGTCGCAATATCTTGAGTTTTGTAACCCTAGTACTCTGTTACGAACGACACACTTAAGGATAACATCACCAAGTGAATAAGGTGAAAACAACTTCCTTGTCTTTGGAGGGGTTAGGTTACAGCTTTTGAAAATTGTTCAGTCCCGAACTTAGCTTCACTTTTTTTTAATTTGAATTGTCTTTTTTGCCTCAGTCATTTCAATTCATTTTATTTTTCTTTCAGTTCTATTTCATTTTTCCTGTTTCAAATTTTATGTATTTCTTGGTTTTCTTGGTTTTGTGTCCGAGGGAGGTCATACCAGGTTCGTGATCAGCTGCATGATTTCCAGAAGGCCAACAAAATCAAACCAAACGATTTCCTAAACCACCTCCACTAGGATTAAAACCCAATAATCTCAAATTCCCTTGCGTAAAGATTAGGGTGAGATTTAAGAAACCATGGCATTAATAAGCGCTGCTGAGTCATAGTTTAGTTAGCCTGGCCAACAAAAGAGATAAATACACGTTCCAGGAAGAATTTTTTGAATATTTCTTTAAAGTTATACTCCTAGTTGTTGTTGATGCGAAGTAATGATAAAATCTTCGCAGATTTTTCAGTGTTTGAAACAATGCTTCACCTTGATCCTAAGTATTCTTTCGCGGGTGGAATCGACCATCAAAATTAATACCAGGCCAACTGCGCAACTGCGCAAGCGTGATAATAAATCCGCCAATTTTGGAGTTCAGATTAACTGGAAGACCTCTCTTTGCTGACGTACATCGGACCACTGATCCTTGATTTAATCAAGAGTTCTGTATTAATGCCTTTATGTTTCCTTTGTTTATGTCCAGTACGAGAATTAGGAATGCATCTTTTTGGGTTTTGATACCAAATGCCCAACAGACATTCTTAAGGACCGATGGAAAAAAATATATATATCCCTAAAAAGCAAAACATAAGTTATTTTCAACCAAAATAATAATTATTTTATCACGAGATCTCGTGTTCCGCAGGCTCTGGTCCTATTAAGGAAATGACCTTAGCATACACCAATCCCGTAGCCATTAACACCAAGGTCCTCGAACATGCAGATATTCATGGTTGTGGGCCGTCACTTCTGTAGAAAACTGTAGAGCGTGTGTCTCTGCACACTTTTTGACTTAGATCTACAACTAATTGCATTTAAATTCAAAGTGTCTCTTGAAAAAAACAAAAAACACTCAAGAGCATTTTTTTGCTTCCGGTTTGATTTATTTTTCTAATATTTCCTTTTCTATCTCATGACCTTGGCATTCCGTGTTTTTTGCCTAGAAAATTATTTTATTTAATCACTGAATTATTGAATGCCAAGATTTTGAGATAAATCAGCAGACTTGGTAATACTCTGCTAGCTTTAATCAATCTTTTTTGTCGAAAGGATGGCTTTAAGACGGGTTTTCCAGCTGTTCGCTAGACACAGACCTGTGGACTTTTCTTTAACGAAATAATCTTCACATGTTCCTCACCCTACGGTTAGCTGTTGTATAATGAGTTTTTGATGGCTTTTTCACGTGATTTCTTTGTGTTATTTACCATGACCAAAGCGATGATAATCTCAGCTATCTTTGTTGCAAATCCAAGAACAAAGCAGCTTAGAGAACATTTTTTCTTCAATCACGATATGAGAAAACTACCGTCAACGCGCCTACTGCAGTTCTTCCCCAATTTTCAACCCCATTTTCAAACTGCTGCTGTTGCAGTATGACTACTGGCTTTTAAAGACGAATAGATCAATGCACTCCCTTTAGTACTGAATTTATTTATTATATACAGTATTTTACAATATTATACAGTATTTTACAATATTAGTTTATTATCTACAGACATCTTTCTGTGCGCGTGCAGTGTAATGGAAACAAAAACTCGAGGTATTTTTTATCGTAAAAGAAAAGCAATTCCAACTGCGCGCACGACGCAAAATTCGTTCTCATCTTGATTTTGAATTTACAAATTTTCCTCTCTTTTTGCTTTATCGTGATAGTGTTATTTGGTAAGCAGTTCTTTGATTTGTTCATTGATCTGCGCGAAAGAAAAAAGGGGAAAAAAGTATTCAGTTAAAAAGGAAAAGTGGATGAAAAAAACCGTGACAGTAAAGTCAAACGAATTCATACTCCAGAAAAAAAGCTATTTATAAACAAAATAAACTATTAAGTCGAAAAGCGGCTTTTTTGTTTACTTTAAAAAGTACATCCTAAATTGCATCAAACAAACAGAGAAAATATCATCTTTTCAACAAAGATAGACCAAAAACTGATTGACAATAAACCCTTTAGTTGAAAACAAGAAGTGTTTTTTGACAGACTATTTACATCTTGCTTTAAATCTTCCACATTATGTAAACACCAGAAGTAAGACAAAGAAAAACGTTATTCTGTTGCTTAAATAATTCTCACTTTACGAACTAGCCCTAATGTTGTTGACTCTTAATCCAGCGCTGGAATATATCATTCTTGCTAGAAACAGAATCGTAGTCTTTATCTTCTTGTTCTATGTGCTTCTGTAGTGCTGTTGCTTTAGGGGCATGGTTTGAGTTTATGCTAGGATTGTTTGTGGAGTACGCTACGCTTGGTAGCAAACTAGCGCTGTTCAGTTGAGACGAGAAATCATTTTTCATCTCTTTACTTTTCCGCCTTTGATGGATAGTTTCAGTTTGCACTTGTGAAAGCCGGGTTGGTTTGGTTGACTTGAATTCCATCGTCGATTCTATGGATAGTACATTATTTTCATTACTGACCAATCTTTCTGAGTTTAGCTCTGGTAGAGCAGTACACCTTGAATTCTGCTTCAAATTGTCTCCCTTGACAAGCTCCACTCTTCCTTTTGGCGTTAAAGAAATAATATCAACACATTCTCCTTGATTGGAACTCATGATGTGTTTTCTTGGTTTGAGCTGTGTTGCCGGCTGACAAACTCTTTGATTTCTTCTGCCGTATAGTCTTCTTGAGCTACTTTCTTCCATCAGTGGCTGTAGAGGTGGCAGAGAAGCAGATGAATGTCGCCTCATTTGGTAGCAATCGTACCCCGTTAAAGCTTTTCCTCTAAATGGCATCGGCGTGGAAGGTCTTAGCACTTCCATCATAGGCCAGCGCGCAAACACCTTTATCACTGAGCCACAAGTGAAGGCGGTTGATGGCGGTCCTATGGTTATATTGTTATTTAGAATTGGTTAGAAGACATACGATACTTCGGGTCAAAGTCACGTCAATTACTGCGCAAACTGATACGCTGAACTTATGCTCCCAAAAATCACTCAATAAAGGGATGTTTTTATAAACCGGTCTTTTTTCAGCTCCCGTAGGCAAGTCACCCGCGTTCAATTCGAATAATGCTTTCTATTTTGGGTATATCTGGTATGCTTTTAGCATTCCATTCTGTCTAGTGCGGCAGTTTCAGGTTACGTGAAGTTACGCCAAACGCAAGACGTAGACATCGTTTGTGATCGATTCGGTCGTTGATACTTTGCAAGTCTGTGTGAAGTCAGCTTCTGCACTCCACCATTATACTGTTCTGACCTTGACAGAACTCTCTTCCATTCTGATGTCTGTTATGTAACCCGCCAGGCCGTGTTCTCGTTTTATAAGGCCAGCCACGTGCTACAATGTAATTGTGTATTTCATTTTTCACCACATAGTGAGTTTTTATGGATAATATTGTCAGTTCATAAGATGTATTTATTGCTAGGTACGTTTGTTTGCTTTGAACATAAGCATTGCGCTTCAACGTATTTAGTCTTTCTGCTAATCCTTCCTCCTTTAGTTATTTCAGTCGGTACGGCTATGATTTTTCCGGCTCGAAGGTTTACCTTCACTCCATCACGCAGACACGCTACGTACTGAGTTCCGTCCAAAAACTTGCCTAAGTGTTTTTCTTATTTGGTTAGAAGAACGAAGCAAACTACATTGATTTTTGGCATGGAAAGTAAAAACACTTGAAAAGAGAAGGGTTTTTAATCAGTCGTACTTACAGAACTAATAGGGGTGAGCTACAATGACAATTACAGAATCATGCGGGCGGACCCCCTTTTAGGGTCTTGGACTTTGGACTTTAAACACTGAGATACGAGACGGGGTAAAATAAATTAGTCACGAAAAATGTTCGTTATTTTTATGGATTATTAACATACAGTCAAAACCAAGTCATTGCCATGTTCTTAAGTTGTCCCACGATATTCCTTAGTTGAGTTTGTTTGAGGGATGATAAGGAGTTATGTAAGATATTCTTCGTGTTGTTGTAATTCTTCTTCTACTTGGTGTTCATTACTGTCGAACAGCGTGAACAAACTATCAGTGCCAGAAATCATCTTATCTTTCCAAGATATCAAGAAACAAAAATATCTAACCCTGCCGACGATAATATCAACGAATGATAATGTTAACCGTGACGATGATAAAGTTGTTGATGATGATTAGAATAATGAACACTGAACACTAACAACTTCATTAATGAACAAAACTGCAACACGCTCCAAGATCTTTTTTTACCCAAAGTATTTTTTGCCAAAGTGATAACATTTCTACTCCTATTACACCATTAATCCAATAATATAACAATGTTGTGCCTTCAATTATCGTGTTAGAAACAATTGCTGTCCACAAGGTCGGCCATCGCCTTAGGGAAATCGCGAACAAGGTGCAAAAGTGTAGCATTTTTCACCTTAAAATTGTATAATTCCTGTTGAATGATTGCAACAAAGTGCACGAGAGAAGACGAAGGTCACTCGAGGAACTTTTCTACGTAAAATTACAGTCGTAAAGAAAAATATGACCAATGTTAAGTTAAATATAACGATGATGGATGCGTGGTGTGTTAAGAATCAAAGGCGGTTCTTGGTGTTTGAGATGTAGCGAAGAAAGGTGCCTCGGGGCATATCCATTTGCGAGAATGCTTAAGGATCAAAATACTTGGAATAAACCGGTAAAAACTAAAGAAAGTTTAAAATGATAAACTTTATCGACACAGAACTCCAAAAGTGGAGATACTTGGTAATCGTTCAAAAAGGATTTTTGTGGAAAACCAAGGTTAGAAAGTTAACTTTAGTTGCAGTATTTTACGTCTATACAGCTTGAGAAAATCTACACATTCCATGGAAAGGACAATGAGTGACAAAAATGAGCAATGCGCATTAAGCTTTCACTATTGATAAAGCCCCCATAGGAATCGTTTAAAAGATCTTTAGATAACAGCTTTTGTTTGACGTAGTGATTTTATTCATTTCTTCGTAAGAAACAAAGGGATAATCCTTTCTAATGGACGCTGTTCACAGATTCTGCAGTAATCTTGAACGTAACGAAGTTTCTACGTGATCAAGGAGGCCAACTGATCCCTCACGTCTGAGACTTCGCCCATCACTGATGTTTTTTTAACCATATTAGATCTATGCGCGCATTCTTTCTAGATAAGTTAAGTGCATCAATAAGAGTATACAGCACGATATTCAGTCTCATTGATACGCTAGTTATCATAGCGGCACAGTCGATCTTATTGAATCAAACGTTCATGAGTTAGTATATCTTTCGCTCAGCTATGTAAAGTATGAGCTTCATGGGCGGTGCTTCAATCGAAATACTGCCCAGCGCGCACTGGTAAACCTATCTATTCTTTTAATGCACATTAGCTGAGAGAAAAGACCCTCAAGGAGGTCAAATAGGGGCGCAACTATTGAATTAATGACACTCCTTTAAACAAACAGCCTCCTTTTGTTTCAACACAACATCTTTCATCTTAGATTCCCATTACTTTGAAACTCACCAACCACTTACTTTATAGCATGTACTTCTTGACTTTACAGTTATGAGGCATGGAACGGATTGGAAATTTTGATCAAATATCTTAAAATCATGAAGTCCTCCCGCGCATTAAGCATGCAATAATACTCGGTCAAATTAACGTGATCTTCTTTTTTAGAGGTAGTTATTTAGTAGTTAAGACAGCTGATGCAGTTTCCTCTTTCCACTCGGGAAAACTGCTAGTTAGAGACTATTAGAGACTTAGTTATTCGCGACATTTCGGCAATAACGCAAGCAGACTCACTTTTAGAAACTCGTGAAGGCCAAAATAATTTGATAACGAATTTGAAGTTATCCAGAATGGCTGGTCGTAGCCAAGAGCGCTGAATGTACGTTAGAAATGCTGCGCACGTGAAAGGTCAACTTCACGGCTAATGCTCTCATGGATGGAAGACACGTTGCAGACAGGTATTGCACGACGCGTTCGAAAAATAACCCTGTTTGTCGGACCAGGTTAGACTTGATTACTTTTAATCAAATGGCGAACTCGTGGATCCAATGCCAACTAAAAATACTAGAGATATTTATTATAAAATAACTACGAAATAAACTACGACATAACGCTCGCTCTGACTGGCTGGAGGTCCATACACACTAAGTGTTTTGTCCCTAGTACACACGACAGAGCATGCTGCGGGAGCTTGCTGCATGGTGTGGTCATGGCTCGCTGATATTTAACCAGTTTAATATCAGGGAGCGTGAGCCGGGGGCAAAATTCTGCTCCCGCCACAACCTTTTT
>JAADYU020128438.1:0-11610 GCA_011763375.2 Heteractis magnifica | reverse complement strand
ATAAAAGAAGCCCAATACAGCAAAATTAATGCAAATTAGGGGTTCCTTCAAAAATTTGTAACTCGATTGGGGGAGAGAAGTCTGTTAATGCTTTAATTTTTCATTTCTTCTGTTTCTCTTTTCTTTGGACAAGGCAAGACAATGCAAGAATTAATTAAGATAGGAGAGAAGTTAATATTTAGGTAATAATATCCATCCATTCCCACCCACCCACCCACCCACTGACTAAACTGTTTAGGAATTGGTTTTGATACACACTGACAGTTAAAGTTTACCTATACATGTGTACATTATTGCTGACATTTTCTATTTAGTTTCATAATTATTAAAGTTTAAGGCAAACAATCAATTTTTGTCTTACCGTGCTGATGTGCACAAAGACTCAAAGTTAATGTGTTAATCTATCATCCCTCTATTCTGATCTATCCACTTATTAATCTTTCTTTTTGTCTTACCTTCATGATGTGTTCTAGATTCTTTAACTGTTGATAAATACACAAAGTTAACAATTATATTTTACAGGTTTACTACAGGGCATTGGAATTTCCATCCATCCTCCCTTTCTCCCCACCGTCTTCTATTGTTTGGTCCTTCCATCCATCCATCCATTTGTTGATTTAGTGTATGTTGCATGTGCCAAAACATAATTCAATCATTCTTGGTGTTAATTTCATACCAACACTCTATCATTATTAACCTAGCTACCGACACCTATAATCAACCTTTGATTTACTTTTCTTATTGACAACCTATTAATCTATCTACCCTTGACCCACCACGCTAATGATATGTCCTACAGACATTGTTCTGGGGGTTGCAATTGCTTAACCCTTACAAAATGGCTGTTTTTTTTTTGACATAAAATCTCTCTCAATTTTTTAACTATTAACTTATTAAGTTCCTCAAGCGACACGCTATGTTCCATTGTGGCATTTCTTTTTATCCTTCTGTGTTAAGACAATTTTTAAAACTTTAGACAAGATTTCTAGATTTGATAAATACATGTACTTCTTTTCTATTAAGCAATTCCTTCAATTTGACTTAACAATAACAGGGATAGCCTGGTTTTGGACCTAAAAGTAGGCCTGTGATTGTGGTCCAGCAGTTATTCATTGACAACTTGAAACTGGACTATACTAAGGAAATGTAGCTAATCATACTGGTATCATACTGGTACCTTTTTTCCTCCATGGTAGAAAAGTTGGTCCGTAGTCATATCTTATTTCTTCATCTATTTTGATGTCTTTGTTGGCAAAAATACATAAATTGTAAATGCCATTAACCAAAACTTTTTTAATGTTGGCATTAGCAATCTTCCTTGGGTTGTCATTTACAAGCCGGCCAAGTCCAGTTGAGTGTGTTGCATCAATACTGTGAGAGAAAAAGGAATAGCAGAGAATAAGAAAAATAGTTGCTTTAATACCCATTATTTCCACATTTAAAAAATATGTTAAAATATGGAAAAATAGTCAAAAACATCAGACATTGTATCAGGAGCAGGGTAATGTCATTATTCCCTCGGTAGTCTTATCAGATTAAATTAATGAAAACAACATATAATGAACAGAACTTTTTCTTTGAATAATATTATGTCTATTAAGGTTCTGGTCCTATTTATGTAGGGCCATACAATGGTAAACTGTAGCTTTGCCTCCTTCAGCCTCCTCTGAGTAATTTATGACTATAAGAAACTCACAGAGTTTTGCCTTCTCCCGAGATGCAGACATGGCTTAATCCCATAATAGCACTTTATTAATTACATGGCTGCACAAAACATGCATCATGAACAGGGTATAAGAATTTTGATTTTTCTGTCATAAACAGGGTGACCATTGCAGAATCCTAGCAGAACAGCCTGGTGGAGTATGCCCCAGGTAATGAACTTACCAATTTGAACTGCCTTTGACATCAAAATAAAAAATAAAATTTCCCAATTCAGGTTTTGCTTCATACAACTTTTCCCGTCTGTTTCCTTCTTTTTCTGTTATCCTCTCTCCTTTGTACTGAAGAAGGAAATCTCCTTTCTTAAAAGGTTTTGTTGCAAAGACTCCCCTTCCTAGGATTAAAAAAGATATTAATATCACATGAAGATTTTGATATTTAAGACTGGCCAGGGATATCAATAAAATAAAATATCAATATTCATAACATTAAACATTACATACTCAAATAAGGACCCTATTTGAGTATGTAATGTTTAATGTATCAGTATTGATATTTTGACTTATTAAATTTCTTTAATAAATAATATTTCATTGACAAAATATTATGTGAAATTATAGACATCTTTGCCTAGTTTATTTGGAGAACCAATAGCACGACAATTCACACACACACACACCTACAGAGTCATTTCATAGCTTTTCAGAAAACCAACTAGGACTTTAGACAGTTATGAGATTGTCAATTGAAGTTAGGCAAATTAAAGGAACTGACCCTTAATTTGTATAATTCATCAGGACATTTAATTTACAAATTGTTTAAATTTCAGTCCTAAATACCTATATAGTTGTTTATAAATCTTTCCTCTAGACCAGGTCTGTCACCACCGTTTTCTATCCACTTTTTGCACTCATCTTCAGGGCTCCACTGCCCAGACTGTATATAAATAACAAGACATAACGTTTAAGAAATATTAGAGTGTAATATTATGTAAATATTAAGTTGAATCACAAGTGAATTAATATTGTTTTGGGGATAAATGCCAACTAAAAGATGTTTGCAAAATTTTGCAGTTCTTCAAAATGTTTCTCCTCTTTCACCTTAGTTATTACTTAACTATTAGATGTTCCACAATAAAAATGCTAAAATATGGAAAAATAGCTAATATATACATGTTCAGTCCTAAGAATCAAGTTTCAATATTTTCAGTCTCCATAGTTGAGCTGTGGTGCAGTTACAAGACTTTATAAAGTCTTACTGTTATTGCTATTTTACCCAACCTCCCATTCCTCTGAGATGTTGTGTGCTTGTGGTTATTAGGTTTAGGTGAAGGGAATTACTAACCAAGTTTGATCTGGTTTTTCTTCTTTCCATTGGAATTCTCTAGGAACAATATTGAAGAATGTCATAAATAAATACATGTAATTGAAAAGAAAATACACCTGTGAGCTTTGAGGTAATTTAATCTGGAATCCAGGTTTGAGTGAGAGTGGCTTTGCTTAAAATTTTTGTATTTTTGTATTTTTTTGTAATTTTCTTGATTTATCTTAATGCTGTTTTTTTTCCTCTTAAGTTTAGTCAAAAGTCATGAATTCACCCTATGTTAGGTTTCAAAATCTACATAAAATAATACAGCCACTTGGTTCAATCTGAAAGAAATCTGAGTATGGGAACTGTTCATTATCTTTGTTATTTTAGGGTGGGAAATGGGTCATGAATATTTTGATCCCTCTTTAAGTACATGTAGTTGCTACTTAGATCTTTAGCCTGACACGTGATCCCCTTGTTCATCCACAAAATGATCCCAACCTTATATTATGTTATTTAATCTTTAATCTGATACTCTTAAAACAATTGGGTAACTTTAATATCATACTATGTGTTGTTTTTTTCTGTAGGGGGAGCGGGACGTGACTCCCATATATTAGATGGTAGGGATGCTCGTAGTACCTTTTAGGGGTGAAGATCAGAGATCTGGTGCCTTTTAGGGTCTTTCAAATTTTACTGAACTTCAAGAGACTAAGCTGCTACCTTTTAGGGTCTTCTATTTTTTCTTCCGACAAATATTGTAATACATTCTGGAAATAAAGATCGGATTACACGACCACATTAATATTCATTTCAATGCACTTTTCTTGACCCTATAATGGTTTGATTGGTTTCCTGATTACAAATACAACTTTAGTGAAATAAAATTTCAATTTAGTAATTTTGGAGTTAGTACCTTTCAGGGGTAAAAATCTTGGATTGCCACACCACCTGGATGAGACTTTTTTAAGGGCCATTTTCAAACTTTTCAACATGCATCCCTACCTTAATATACCAGGAGTCCCCATATTTCAAATTATATGGGATCATTTAGTGGATGGGATCATTTCATGATCTTACAGTCCAGGATTTCCAAGGAAATCCTGGACTGTAGAAAGAAGATATGCTAAGAAGAAAGATATGCTAAGAAGAAAGATATGCTAACAGATCCCCTCTCCTCTCCCAAAAAAATGTATTCCCATATGTCCTTGCATTGATTATTACATTTTTCAAGAAGTTAAACTCAAACTAGGTTTCCAAATTTGATATTTGAAATCCTATAAGTGATAATTTATATTGCAACACTCCAAAATATTGGTTCCCAAATTCACTTTGCTGACCTTTTATAACTTTTTTATTTGCGAAACCTTTTAGCGGAGTCTATATATTTCTTTTTAAAATCATTGTCAGGTACTGTAAATTGAATTTTGATAGGTTGATGTGCATTGTAATCGATCAGCACAAACCAAGTTGGAAAAAGGGAAATAGAGAGAAAGGAAAGTGAAGGGTTGAAGCAAACTCCACAACCAAAACCACCACACCACTCCCAGTGCACTTGATTATTTGTTATCACCCTAGTGGGTACTTTCCAAGAAAAATATACCATAATCTAACTACAATAAGGTGTTTAATGACATTAACAAAACCTTTAATTCCCCTTTAGAATTTTAAAGACTTTAATTGGGGATTGTCTTAGTTTACCTGTTATCACTTTTTTATCTCATTTTGATATTCTATACAATACTTGTCTTTTTTATCACTTTTTTATCTCACTTTGATATTCTATACAATACTTGTCTTTTTTATCACTTTATGCCCGTTTTGATGCTTCTCGAGGGTAAAAAAAATTGATTGCTGAGCCTAGGGGTAGCATGAGTATCCTTCTCCCTTTCCCTTCCCCCTCCCCCTCCCTACTAGGGCCTGATACTGGAGATCAATCTCGTCCCCAGAGCCCACGTTCCTCTTGGTCAGCACCGAGAAACGTGGTCTCTGGAGTCGAGATTGCTGGAGGATGAGGTAAAACTTGGGCATCTTTTTTATGCAAACCCATATAAAAATTTTGGATTTTAGTTGACGACATTTCTTTCCTTGAATTTCCGATATTTGCAAAGTCCTTGTTTTAAAGGGAACTGCTTATAGTCTCCAAAAGGTACGATTTTCAGGTATTTTGAGTGTACGGAATAAGTCCGTGCACAATGGACCTAATGAAGTACTAATGCCTAGTATATAACTTACAGTCGTTCAAGAACTCGTTTGAAAGAATTTGAATAAATCTTTATTTATTTCTTAACATTAATCCAATTTTCTTATTCTCTCTAGAGTAATTTGGAAATACTTTAACGCTTCATGCAGAAATCAAAGAAAGTCTCCAAAGCAAGGTAAAAATCTTCTCTCCAAAATGCTTGCACGTGTTTGGTCTGTCGCTTGCTTAAAAATGATTTCATGTCTTTTTCGCATAGAAGATTTATGTTAGTGTAGTTATGCTCTATCAGTTTATCATATTTTGTTGGTGAAAACTTTCACTGTCGCCGACACGTATTTAGACCTTATATTTTCTAATAGCTATATATACATATATATATAGTTTTTGTTTTAAATTAAAAATCCACTTAGCAATGAGATAACATCGGTTACTTTTGATATTAACATTCGTCCGATTTTCTTTCTTCACGCAGAAATTCAAAGTAAGAGTCTCCAAAGTAAGAGTCTCCAAAGCAAGGTAAAATCTCTTCTACCAACCCTCCCACATGTTTGTTATGGTTTTAAAAGCTTTCGATTGGTTTGGGTTTCGGTCATAAAAAACGAAATGCACCGGATTTTCCCAGATTGTCTCTGGGATTTTCCAGTGTTTTTGAGTTTTATGGTTCTATGGTTTATTCGTAAACCTTCTTAACATTTTTCACGTAAAAAAATATTGTTCTTGTTGGGTAGATATAGTATCAAAACTCCAAATAATCTTATTTGAACATTATTTGTATTACTAGTCTTTAGAGTTGAAAGCATAACTTGCAAAGAATTCCGCTGTAAAACAAACAAACAAACAAACGAAACGAAAATATTGTGGACCACATGGCACGACACTTGAATAAGTTAATTAAAATAAAGTCCAAAGTCGACTGTAAAGACCTTTTACTGGCATCGGAAATTAATATAAGCTCAAAATTCTCGATTAACTTCCGGTTTGCGCCTAGGTGATTATTGATCAGCGGCTATGCTTTGGAAACGTTGTTATGGAAACCAACAAATTTACCGGCTCTTTTGTTTTTCGTCTTTTTGAGTTGAAAAACACATTTCTTGGCGAAGAAATAATTGTCTTTTCGAAAGTAGAACTCCAAAAGACAATGTTTTTGGAATATAGTTGAAAAATTGAAATCAAACCAAGTTTCGAGTTGCAGAATGGGCGTGGATCCACTATTTCATCATTGATATCATCGATCCGATCGATCCGGGACAGATCGTAATCGATTAGGAAAGAATATAATATTTTAAACTTAATTAGCGAATAAAACTATTATTGGCTATTAGTAAATGGTTTTCAATACAGTTTTTTCCCATTCATATCATTATTTAATTTGCATTGCAGAGCGAACAAAAATTTTCCCCCTAATAACCATAGGACAAGCCTCTGGCTGAATCATATGAATGGAAGAAAATGGTGATGGTTGTTAGATTTCTCTTTTGAAAAAAAAGCAAAAACTAGAACAACAAGAACAACTCTGGAATCAATCTGAGACCAGTATGCAAAAGTTATATAAGGAAATTTACAATCAGTAAATCCCTACTCCAACTGAACGAGTCATGCAGGTACTCACACGCAGTTGATCTGTTCCTTGAATACCGCTAACAGCTCCTTATATTCTTAAGCTTTGCAAGATCTATTATAAAAAAAATCATAAAAATTGTTCAAATTGTCAGTTGCATACTCACATAAATTCTTCATTTTAGATTTTACCAAAAATAATTTACCTATATGATGTTTTCTGGAGTACCGTTGCTTTGTCCTGCAATCCCGGCGGATTAATCCAAGAGTAATCACTGACACTGGTTATTTTTCGCGCGAAAAATACCTCAATGTGATTGGTGTAATAAAGTTTTGCCCGCGAAAAAAATCCAGTTAAACAGGTTGGTCAAGAAAATGGTGATACCTATCCTCCCCCACCCCACCCCCCAGAAGTTCTGTTGGACGACGGGAGCCTAGCCCAAGTACTCTACTTGTGGTAGCAATGGTTTTATTGGAGGAACTGAAATCGCAATAGGTTTCTAATTCCTGGATTAAAAGACTTCCAACTAGCAAAGTGTCGTTTTCTATTGGTTTTCCGCCAATGTATGCAAATTGTTTTCAAATGATATTGCGATTTCATCAAATGAAACGCTGCCACAAGTAGAGTGCTTGGGCTACCTTTGATTATATTCCTGACTGGGGATTTGTGGATTTCATATTTCTGAGGACTTGTGCCTATGGTTACACACCAGGAGCCGGTTGTACGAAGGTTTTGATAAAGTTATTTACCGGATAACTTTTTCCAAATGTATAGAATTTATATAGATGTTATCCGCTGGATAAGGATTTATCCGGTAGAGAGCGCTATTCAGCCTCGTACAACCGGCCCCAGAGTTGTAAACACCCTCATGACTGTAACCTATGTGATATTTATAAAACGAGTAGCAGTGTTTTATCAGAGATGTAAAACTCCTCCATGGTCCCTGATTTCTATTGTGTTTTGCTCATTAGTTATTCATGCGTTTTTTTAATCACAGTTAAAGAACGTCATGCATTGAGGGCTGATAGAAAGTAATACGCCATCAAGGCACAGGCAGGCAATTTTCGACCGATGGAAACGCTGGTGGCATTTCAACGTTGTCTTCCTCGGACGTCGTCGTTGTTATCACTGTCATTGTCGTCGTTGTCCTCTCTTAGGTCACTCTTGCAATCTGTACGAAATAGATGAAGGAAATTGGGTATTTCTTTAAACACCGAGTTAAGTAGAGTGATCCAATATCTCTTGCCTTCTTCGACAAGAGTTACTTCCACATCATCGAGGAACTTTCCGTCCACACTGCGAAATTTGACCATTATCAATCGTAACCAGTAACTTGCTGACCTATGCAGGTTTTATGTTTTGAGCTGTGTAACGTAGTATAGGAATCTCGATGTATTTGGAGATTCTGTCCCATGTGTCTGGCGAGCCACTCCAGCCGTCTCTTTGTAACATTGAAAAAGTGGGGGGTAGGTCCTATTCCTAACATGATAATCAAGACAATCAACATTATTATGTTTTTTAAGAATTGCCTTGAGGAATTGAGATGTCCGTTTTCTAGACTCTGGCTGTTCATTTAATGAAGAGTCACTTTTATCCTTGGTTATTAGTTTCATGGATCACGACCATTTAGACATTTATATCTTTACATCTTCCTTCATCCATGATTTGAGATACAATACCAATATACACTTGCGGGGGCGAGTGCTGGTGATAAGGTCCTTCAAACCTAGTTCCTTATCCCCCTTAGCTTATGCCTCGTACCCCATAAGAGAAGATGGGTCAGTGATGTTGGGCTGTTGGAAAAAGGTATGGGTTGCCTTCATCGATTCCTACTGCTTCAATAGTGGAGATTAGAATATCTATGGCTCTTTACTTTTCCCCTTGTATAAAAATTGGGTGATCGCACAAGCTTTCCCGTCCACTAAAAACTTTCGTTAATTATGGATCATTATTAACTGTCACCGGTGAGCGATAAACCCATGCGTTAATACTGTGTGACTTACGATCCCATTTTCATTATTTAAACGAATGACTCCGTTCTCACGAGAGTTAGGAACTAGCTCTTTTTTTTTTTACCTGTATAAAGGTCAGCCAAAGCGGACTTATTCGACCGCTGAAAGCAAGACAGAAAACCGCTACCGCTACTAACTTTAAAAGTAGAGGAGACTCTGGCGCTAATCTGTATGGAATGGCGTCGGGAAAGGATCGGTAGTCGAGCTCAGAGTAAATAGTTGTTGACTGCAGTGGTCCTGAAACCTTGGAAGAAGCATAAGTAAACTTCCGGTAAAGGTCATCTGTTCGAAGAGAATCGTCTATTTTATACAACAATAATCACACGCATTTCATCAGAAAAAAATCACCGCCGTGGAGCTTAACAGTTCAGCGAATCATCCCCGTAAGAAGTTTGACTTTCTCTCCCCGTACCATGTATGGGAGTAACCCTCCATGGGATGCCATCTTTCTTTCCACCCCAATTTCACGCTTTTTTTTTTTTTTCAAACGGATTATTGATTTTTATCGAAGAATATCGATTGCAATCGAAGTGTATTGAGTAGTAGATATATAAATGTAATTGAAAATGGATAATTATCGATGATTACTCACACCATATGATTAAGGGCCACTCTGTGGAATCCACTGCAAATTCCCATTATATGGGTCTATCGATTTTTATCAATTACCGATGTTTTTACGAACTAATTAATTTTACCGATTGATAATTTTGTCGACAGTTATTGCATACTTCGGCTTCTTTAGACCAGAAATTATGCATGAATAACCATTTTTGCTTTGAGGGAGTGAGAAATAACTAGTATTTCCACAGCCTCCACTCCCAGGCTACTGGCTGCACGGGGGCTAAAGTGATACTTTCATTTTTTTGGCTTAGTTTTCGCGTGAAGCCTAGGTCCCCATAACTCCCGCTTGTCCCCGCAAGTTCCGTTACATGACCGTGTAACTCGGTTGTTTTGGCTTAGATTTCGCTCAAAGCATGGGCATCCCCAGTACTTTAGGGTGTTCCCATAAGACGTACACGGTTTTGTTTTGTTAATCTTTTGTTCTAAAATGGAAAGTTATTGAGCTTATTTGACAAATCAGTCTATCCAGTCAAGCAACTGTTTAAATCTTGCTGTCGTTCTGTGTGTGTGTGTGTGTGTGTGTGTGTAGCACATTGGTTTTGTAATTAAAGCTTTCACATGGACCATCGAAAGGAAAAAGAAGCATTTACCCCTAGCATTTTTGATCTGAAATGAAAAACAAATATTTTTTGCTCCATGGAACAAAAGCATATTTAATTTTTTTTGTTAATAATACAAAAAACGGTTGAAAAAGGCCTGCCTGGTACTCGCCATTTAGCAATCGCCATAATTATTGTTTCCATGGAAACGGTGCTCGTTCATCGTCGGCCTCGAGTTGTGCGGTGTACCATGCGGTTGGCGAAGGTGCTTGAGCGAGAATCCAGTCATTGATTCGTGTTTGTTTTTCTTTTTTATTTCAAATTTGCATTTAAAGTTTTTTTTATCTTTTCATTGTGTTTGTGGGTGCATTTTCTTGAAGTTACGGTTATTTAGCAAATAAGTTTAAGCTTACGGAACGCTGAATGTAAACCGCGTCTTCATCTCATCTTGAGAAGCTACATGTGGGGCTTAGTTTCTGTGGATAAGAGTATTTTGTAAGAGTATTTTCATGAATTCAAGAATTTCCTTTCTTGCGGCCGAAAGTTGTATACTTCAAGATTATGAGAAACAGCAACGATAAAGATAGAATCAAGGTAAGAATTTAAGCTTACTAAATCCAAACTGAATAAACTTTGATCCGTTACGCTTTACGTTTAAAAGTTAAGTTTTAACTCTATTTTTCGCGTAAACCGTTTCATTAGTTTAAGAACTTAAGATTTATTTGTTTTGAAAAATCTTAGGTTTGGGTTCTGTTCGTTTGTTTGGCCCGGTCCTAAGACAAAGATATCCACCTAGCCGATGTTTTGCTTCAGCTATTAAAGCTAACCGTTGGTTTCTTTGAAAGAGTAAGTACTAATAAGCCTACTCTGTCGTCAAATTGTTTACTTTTAACGTAAGCACGATCAAATATTAAGATCGTCCTTAGATAAGCTGAAATATAATTATCCCATTTGAACTTATGTTAATTTTGTCGTATTTTTTTTAATATCAAAGTTTTAAGCTTAACTTGCAGTGATCGGAGTCGCATGTAATAAGCTTAAATATGCGTTTTTTAAAAAAATGAACGTTATATTTATTCAAAAAGTTTTCTATCAATTAAGCTTGTATTGTTAGAACTCCAACTTAGAAAACGCGCGCCTCAATTGAACCCGTTTCATTACAGTACGATGCTAATTTCTTCGCACAGAAATGTGATCTAGGATCAAAAACAATCGATTAGATTATTTGTGCAGTCATACAATGGATTTCGCTGTTTGTCTTGTTTACTAAATAGAGCACAGACTTTTACAACAAACATTTACAGTTTAAGTGTAATTGTGTGTGTTCGTACGCTATAGAACCGACTTGTGAGCACAATATAACTTGTGGGGACTACACTCATCAGCTATTGTACTACTTTACTATACTCCATACTCCATTGTTATAACTATGTTTGCTGTGATAATCCTCGAATCTTAATTGATGCTTGTCTTTTTTCGTTCTTCCTAGCAGCTGGATATCCTTAGGCTGTTATGCTGCTGCCTATATTACACTAATGGGCTTGTAGGTAAGTGCTCGGGCAATTAGGCCAGTAGGCCTTTTAGGATTGTGACCAGTAATTGATCTATCTAAAGGTTGCATATGCAAGGCTTCAAGTGTCCCTATATTTCCTATATTTCCTATTTTTTTGCAGTTTCCCTATATTTCCCTATATAGTTTTAAAA
>JAADYU020128327.1:0-11612 GCA_011763375.2 Heteractis magnifica | reverse complement strand
ACATAAATCTACGAAATCGTAAGTGCAAGCTAAAAATTCCGAAACATCAGCGGATACTTTCGAAAGAGAAGGATCGCGAGATTGATATACGAACCAATGCCTTCTTGTTTCCAGATCCCACGTTCCTATTCGGTCTCCGCCAAGAAACGAAAGGAAGGGCTTAGTGCGAAACTCAGAACCCAAATAAACTTTTTTCCTGGTGTTGGTTTAATTGTCACTTTCGCGGCTTTTCGTTGTCGTGTTAACCAATCAGAAAAAGGCCAGTGGCAGTTGCGTGTATCTACTACCCAGGTCCTGCGTAGCTTTCGGCCGAAAGATACGCGGGCTCTAGGTACCAGATGCGCATGCGCATACTTTATCTAGCCCAGGCCCTCCCCTTATCAAGGTCGCAGTTATAAAGACTGTATCTTTTTGGGGTAATTTTTTCAGATTTATTCGGACGGACTCAAGGATGACGACCAGTTTTCGACTCTACGAAACATGTTCACTAAACTCGACGGCGACGGGGATGGGTAGGTCATACATTAACTAATGCAATACATTTTTGCCCGGCGAGCCTCGCATTCAAGCTCTTCAGAACGAGTTTATCCGGGAAAAAACAAAGGATTTTAATCTCATGGGAATAAATATGGCTGCTGTATGATCCGTGAATTCCTGAGCATGTGCAGTAACTTTTACGGCTCTCATAAGCACTGGAATTTTTTTCGAATCTTTTTACCAGGCACCTCTCGTTCAACGAACTCAAGCGTAGCTTACCCAGTGATTTGACAAAGAGACAACTTGATTACCTAAAAAAGGTTAGGAGAAAAGTGAATTTCTTGTATTGGGCTTCCTGTGTGATTTAGGCTATTCATGTTATGCTATATTTCATGGTTTCAGATTTATGTCACGGCTTGTGAGAGCACTTTCTTTGGGTTCGAAGAATTTGTGGCTGTCCATCAAATGTGTGACGTCATTGTGCATGTCAAGTAAGCCAACGATCAATGGAGATTTGCACGGTCCACGTGACGGCAGCCATGTTGGATGGCAGAACTACAGAATTTCTTTCTCATGTAAAGCGATTTTATTGTTTTTTGCCATCCAAAATGGCTGCCGTCACGTGATCGTGCAAAACCTCTGGTTTTATTAAGACTCGGACACACGAAGCGACTTCTAAGATCGAATGCTAATGAGGGGGGTCACTCAAGTCCCCCAGTGGTGTCACATGCAAAAATTGTTGTCAATCTTCTCTTTAGACATGCAGTCTTCAAGAGATTTGAATCTGTCGATATCAGCGAAATAGAGGAGTCTTTACCCATCTACCTGGTAAGAAATCCACTTATGCCTTTGTCATACTTTACTCAAGTTGTGACGTATTTCCGGGTCCAATTTTTCTTAAACCCCTCTTAAATAAAGCCAAACGTTTATCCACAATTCCTCCTCCACCTGTAATAAACAGACCAATGTACACCTACTATGAAGAAAAAAGCAAGAAAAATTTTCAAAGAACTGCTTTTCATTTTGGACCCGGAAGTCGCTTTTTCATTCAAGTGACGTCACACTTAACGGCTCTATAGCCAATCACAAAGCAGAAAATATTGGAGTTTTCCACAGCCAAGATATTTCGTCGAAAACTCCAATATTTCCTGCTATGTGATTGGCTATTAGAAAGAAATCGGAAGTGAAATTACATTAATCAAGAGAAACAAAACTTCTAACCGCTACGGACACCAGAGAAAAACGTTTACGCATGCGTGAATTTTACCACGTTTCCAAGAATTCAAGAGAGTTTCAGTGTGAAAAGAAATACTCGTTTTCTCTTAGTATACAAAACGTTTCGGTGGTATACTTTTGTGGGACCAAGATATCATATAAATAAAGAACATATGTAAGAATTAGCCTTAAGTTTTAAGAACTGACCTTAAGTTATGGCATTTTGTGAAGCGTAATTGCGAAAACCAAATTTGCATATTTTTACAATAGTACGAAGAAGCGTTTTTGGCTAATTTGCATACAGACTATGAGCATGCGCAGACGTTTTTCTCTAGTGTCACCGCTACGATAAACCGTGACAACGATCAAATGTGATTGGTTGATTTCGTGTCAATACTTCACTGTCTCTTTTCAAACAAATTCAGCCAATCAGATGCAGTCATTCTCACGGTCTATCATAATGGGAACATTCGGAGCTATATGTTCAAACCATTGTTTTCATCTTAGACCTACTGTGCATGAATACCCAGATTCTGGGTCTTCCGGTTTGGAGTTTTCCAGAGCCAAGATATTTCGTCGATCTTGCGCAGTAAGAAATAGCGGCTCTGGGAACGAGATTGGCTTTCGTTCTATTATTTTCAGCTGAGTTCTTTCTACAGAATTGCGTCTTAGTAGTTTGTGCCCAGACTTTCAGGCGTATAGAAGTTTTATTTGGCCACGTGATGGCAGCCATGTTGCATGACAGAACAATAGAATCTCTTTCCCCTAAGGGATTGAATTCCTTCTCACGCAATACGATGTTATTGTTTCTGCAGTCCAACATGGCTTTCGTCACGTAATCAATCGTGCAAAACCTCTCTTGAGGGGAAGAATTTAAACCCAAAATACTGCCTCTAAGTCACCTGATGCCCGAGCTCGACTTTAGACTGTAACTCTTATTAGGACTGTTATCGCTTTTTTATGTTATGTGAGTCATTGCTTTTTTCAGGATTTGTTCAACAATCTTGATGAAAAGCAGACAGGTTCAATCGATGCTACAAAGTTCAAGGTCAGCCGTCTTTTCATCAAGTGCCCCTGCTTATTGTTTTGCGTGTAAGGCTATGTGTGCTTCCCAAGCTGCTTTGTTCATCTGTCCGTCCATCTGCCTGTCTGTCTGTCTGCCTGTCTGTCTGTCTGCCTGTCTGTCTGTCTGCCTGTCTGTCTGTCTGCCCGTCTGTCTGTCTGTCTATCTGTCTGTCCGTCTGTCTGCCTGTGTCGACTGTCTTTCTATCTTTCTGATTGGATTTCTATATTTCAATTATATCTCAATTTATCTTTCTTTTTGTATCAGTTTTCTTATCTGTTCTCTCATCCTCTCTTTCTTTCTTTCTTTTCTTTCTATTTCCCAGCCGGTTCGTCTATCCCATTCTTTCATTCTATTCGTTTCATTCATTCACGTAATTTTTAAAAATCATTTCAGGAACTCCTCTCCTCGGCTATGAATCTAGACAAAGAAAGTAACACCCTAGAATCGACACTAGCATCTGTAGGCAAGGTGAGCACAACTATCGACAGTTTGCAACCCAAGAGTATGAAAAGACAAAGGCATGGCGGCGTTGTGAGATTGCTGGGGTATTGCACAGTGTAACTGGTGTGTTGTCTCGCAATTTATTTTTTTTGTTGCGCGCAGCGTTGGTCGAAGTAGAACTTAGTTCGACTTTTCGCAACGCATTGCAGCAGCTTTCAACGCCGTTGCACAGTGCATCACCCCTACAGCAACTTTTCTCGTAATTTCAACACACATTTAAAAAAAAAAAATTGCACAGTGTAACGGGGCCTTAAAGCAGTATTTCCCCCGGCAAACGCTGTTGCCATGACGACAATTTGTTCTGATTGCTATAAAAGTGACACTGTTTTCCAATATTTTTCTTTAGACAAACAATGACATGGTTAGTAAAGTCGAGTTACTGGCCTTTCTGCCATTTTTCATCTCAATTGCATCCAGTGGTACTTAGTCAGCTAGTTGAAGCCCTGTTCCTACGGTAATAGCCATTAAACCAATCAAGTTCAAGTTCTATAAATCAAAATGTGACGTCATAGACCCAAGATTCATTTCAACTAAGTCTACGATCAATTCATCTAATTGCGCCTTTGAAGGCACATAAAATCTGGATTAAAATGAACTGCTGGACGCTGGATTATCGGAACATTAACAGATTTTAAAGTCAACTTGTCATCTTATTTGAAAGTATTGCAAGTAATTCCTTAAATTCCTGGATTCATTTGGCACAAAAAACAAATTCCTAAACGCGTTTGTCTTTTGTATTTGTAACTCAATATTTTTCAACTGAGATTTTTGTATTTTTTCCGAGGAAAAAATTATTTCGTAAAAGTTTTCCTCTTATTCACAGACGTCATATTTTAAGTGGTGAATATTTTATATATCGAAGAAATGAACGTCAAACTGGAAGATTTCTCTAAATGATAAAAACTCTTAAGGATCTTCATGGGTGAATTCAGTTTTCTGGTGATATTTATTGGACGTGTGTAAAATATTTATATTTCATAAACGGGAAAAAACTTCGATGCATTATGAATGATAGCAATAAATATAATGACAGCTAAAAGAGTTTTGAGTGTTTAATATTTCACTCGCCTTTCAGTGACGTAACTAGAGCGCTAGGGATGACGGGACGCATGTTTTATTAGTTTGAAAGTTCACGCCAAATCCACAGGCACTCCACTTCGGAATCGAAAGATCAAGGTGTATTAATAGAGCTGTTAAATGTGACGTAATTCGAACGAAAAACGACTTCCGGGTCCAAAATGAAAAGCAGTTCTTTAAAGATGTTTCTTGCTTTGTTCTTCATAGTAGGAATTGGTGTACATAGGTCTGTTTGTTACAGGTGGAGGAGGAATTGTGGATAAACGTTTTGCTTTTATTTTAGCGCATTTTGTGAAAAATTGGACCCGGAAATACGTCACAACTTAACAGCTCTATAGGCTTGATAAGCTGGCGTTTTTACTGCAAAAAATCTAAAACTGCGTTGCCAGCGCGAGAAACAGTTGTCGCGTGTGTCGCCAGCTTATAAAGGTGCTGTTACACTAGGCAATGTCTCGTGCAACTTGTCTAGCAACAAAATTGAGACAAGTTGCAAGAAAAATTGCCTAGTGTAACAGCACCTTAAGACAAGCAGGGTGGAAGTGTCCACGATAAATGTTTTGTTTATTTGCTTTTAGTACTACATCAATTGCTGCTAGGATTAGACTTGGTAGTTCATTTATCATTTAACTTAACAGTTAATGTGAACGGACGACCGCGCGAATGGATGGATGGATGAATGAATAGGCCTTTCCCAAGATATGGTTGAGTGAGTCCTGTACTTGCCAAAGCCTCGATTCCATCACCGTAGCAGTTTCTTCGCGTTCTTATTATGTGTATTATATATTGTTTAATCAGCAACTCTTCTTTTCTTTATCGTTTAATCATTCCGGAGTCCATTGTATCAGATTAGTACATAGCTCAGTACACGGTGGTACGTACTAAATCAAGACTTTGGCTAGTACAGGACTAACTCAACATGTCTTGGCAAAGGACTATTGGGATAATGACAGTTGTTGAACAAAGTTTTAATCATACCTTTGTAAATAAGATCAAGAGATGCATGCTTCGTTGCATCCTTTTATAAGACATTATTTCATAACTGTTTGTTGACTTTGAGAAAATTTCACGTTTCAAGAACTTTTAGTTTCGCCTCGTTTGCTGCTTTTTAGTCTGCGCACACTCTCAAACCAAAAAGAACACGAAAAAGCTTTTTTCTTGTGTTTTCTTAGTCGTATATCATTATTATTTATAATTTTATTTCTAAACTTTCCTGGTTACTCGGTGAAGCATGTACAAAGTACACGAACTTCTCGCATAATTATGAATATTTAAGAATAATTAACAACCAGTATCTTACACTAAGTGAAATTCGATTACTTTAACAGAGATTGTGTGACTTAATTTGCTATTTAAAAACTCTTCTAACGCCACACGAACTGGAATCTTTCAGTAGCAATCTAATTTAGCTCGAATCCAAACAGGATTTTTTGCCTTTTAGCGGTTACCTACCCAACCGAGAAATTTAATTCGGCATCATGTATTTGCTATTCAAATTACTAGCGTCTATGACGGAGCTGAAGACGTAGGATCGTTTAGCCATTTGCTCTCTTCAAATGCTCTTCCAACAGGCCTAAATACTCCTCAAATCAATACTAAAATGGCTGAAGAATCGAGTGGAAGAGAAGCAGAGTCTTCATCTGACGAAGCTACTCCAAACTATTTACATTTTCCTGATGAAGAGAGCGAAGAGATGGAGCGAGGCGAACGAATACGAACAATCATAAGTTTCTTCGGAGTTGGAATGATTATACACTGCCTTTTTACGATTGTGATATCAGGATCTCAAGATATACTTGGAGGAACTTATATTCCCACGACAACAGTTGTAGTTGCCCATGTAGGACCCATGGTCTTGGTGGTCTATACTTTTCCATGGTTCATGCAAAAGATTTCTTATTTTATTCGAATTTTAGCAGTGTTCGCGTTTATGGCTGCTGGTTTCGTAGTTATATCGTTTGTGGATAATCCTTACGTCAAGATCTCTGGTGTAGCGCTTAATGCAGTGGCTCATGCTTTAGGGGAGATAACGTTCTTGGCTTTGGGAGCGTTTTATGGCGATATATCTGTGACTGCTTTTGCTGCGGGTAGTGGTGCAGGAATACTGGCCGGACCTGTGTATTATTTAGGTACGTATACGTATACATTATGTGAGCTAAACTATAAATGTGTCGCTAATTTTCCCTCCAAAATTTAACATCCTGTTTTCCTGTTGCTTTAAAATTATCAAGGTGTTAAAAGCTATTTAACCTTTTTGTCTTCAAGTACTTAGTAGTCCGACTATTGAGGAAAACCATCTATCGAGGGCATCTTGTACGGAATCAAAAATTCAGAATTTTATTTTTTCCGCGTTGAAAGCCGAATATTTTGTTCATTCTCGGCCAGCCGTTTTTTAGGCTATTCAATTCTTTTATTCTAGTTTTTATTGTAATTCCTCCGTTAGTTATTCAGTAGTCGTATTTTTCGAATACTTTTTTTTTCCTTAAACAGTTTCGTGTGTAAACAAACCAGATATACTAGATAAGTGAAGCAACCCGCATTTTCGTGCTGACATCTTTGTAGTCGCTGATCCTTTACTATATTTCAATGTATGACGTTCTATTGGCCTTAGAAATGAAAATAAAAAGCCGTTGGGATCAGTTATTACAAACCAAAGGTCAATAATCTCTTTTCCAAAAACATTTTTTGCGAAGAACATCTTTAATCTTGATCAAATCTAAACTCAGTGCTTCAACAAATAAAACCTAAGCTCGGGCGCGCTCGCCTCGATCGATAACTTCACAAAAATGTCGTAACAAATAGCATAAAAATGCAAAAATAATTAAATTTTTTCATAGCAGAAAAAGGCCAGTTTTTGATTAAAAATTTATGGCTGACTGCTGTTTTTCTTTAATTTCAGTTCCGGGATTATGTGTATCCCCAAAAAATATTAAATATTAAACTTACCTAGAGAGCCGAAAGCCTTCGGAAGCTAGCTAAAGTGGCACGACGGGCGTCCGAATGAAAGCCTCATTTAAATACGCTAATCCCCTATTGTTTTAGCAAAAGTCAATTGAACAATAGAGCATTTCTTGATACGGGCCTGAAGATTAAAATAACGGGAAGACAAAATATCGAAGTAATCGGTATCTGGCCCACTTGAACATCATGAAAAATCTTTATCTTCATCTTTATTACGATTTAATGGCAAAAAAAGTACATACAATAATTTATAATAAAAATCTGTTTTTTACAAAATTTTTCTGACTGAGGATGAAAATCATTGCCAACTCTAGCGGGCAAAAAACTCTCAGTAAACGTTTCATGTAAAATCATTGCAAAGAAATTTTTACTAAAAGTTTAGCCGTGTAAATTGAGGCCTTTTTAGGCTTCGTTTGTGCAGCGCTAACCGAAAAACAAGCTGGACAAACACGATAAAAGGTATCTTTGCTGAAAACTGTTTTTTAATCTCCTGATCTTTCTGATTCGCCTTCTCCCCTGCCGAAACTCAAAACCTTCCCTGGCGAGAAAGAAACATTTACTGCCCAGAATTTCTAACTTTAGTAAAGAATAATGTAAATATGAATCCCACAACAGGCATCCCTTAGTTTAGTAAAATGGCGTAGTTATTTATAATTTATTCACTCGCTGTGTTAGTGGAATGAACTGTATTTTGTACTGATAAAACGAGTGGAATTTTATTAATAATCTATTCTTTTTGCTCGCGATTATCTCTTTGAAATCTGATCAAAATACAGCTTAGATAACGTCATCTTATTCTTTATATCGTCTGCCTAGACAAAAACCGGATGGCATATAAAAGTATTGCTAGAAAATTCCATGCTTTCTGATCATTTTTTACCAACTGGTTCCTGATTTTTTTTATTGATATTCGCTATTCTCCGTAAAGCTTGTCCTGAGTCGACGAAAAGATTCTCTTTCGGTCATTATGTTGCCTAGGTAACGAGTTTAATACTGGGGGGAAAGCGGCAGCCAGTCCTTCGGCAAACTTCGACCTTTTTTCACATTTATTCCCTTTCTTTTCGCCTACTTTTTTCTTTTTCTTTTTCTTTTTACGCAGAATGAATAATTAACGTGCAAAATAGACTATTTTCAAAATTACTTTGAGTGAGAGGTAGAAAAAACAAAGGAAATTCAACTTTCTTTTCATAACAATTTTGATATTAGTTTATATATTCATAAACTATTTATTCAATATTGGCTGACACAGTTGATGCAAAGCATATGTTTTTCGAATGAATAAAGAGTTATTGATAACAAGTCTTTTATTGGACATTTTTTGGTCACCTCACGGTTATTGATAGTCTATTTAAAAAAACGCTTAAAATCGACTGAAATCCCTGGCAGAGAAGAGAAGGGAATCGACTGGAAAAGCTTATTACATGACGTTACTCGGGAGACGACCCCACGCGACGTGGTAAGCTGAAAAAGGGAAAGTAGAAAAGAAAAAAAGAAAGACTGAATTGATGGGAAAATAGAAGAAGGAAGAGAAAGAAAGACGCAGCAAGAGAAGAGGAGTAAAAAAATTAAGCAAATTATGCAAAATCGTTAGAGACTTAAAAAAACTGTTTATAAAGAGCGGCTTTCGTATGAGTGTAACACCTGTGTGACACCCTCGCGTGACGGCTACGTCATGGAAAACCAGCCAATCATAGCAAATAATGACGTCAACGTCACGCAGGGGTGTTACATGGCCATTTATAAAACTTTTTACTGCATGGCGGAGTTTACAGTCAAATTTGTCATATAGATATTAGTAAAACTGTGAAGTTTCGTGAAGGTTATTCAAAATCCAAAGAGGTGAATTTTTGAACCTTAGAAGCCAATATACATTTCTTTAATTGTAAAGTTTCGGGTTTTTGAAAAATTATATCTTCGATAGTTTACGTGCAATCTCCACGAAATTTCGCACTGTTACTAATATTTGTATGACAAATTTGACAGTAAACCCCTTTTTCAAATAAAACAAATTTCTCGCGAGCGTGACGTCACATGAAAAACCTCAATACGACGTGCCTACATCTTTACACCCGCTGAGAAATCCCACGCAACAGTCCTTGTTTCAGATTTATTGAAAAACGCTGTATTTAATGACCACAGAGACTCACTCAATTGTACAGAATTAGCCTCGTTTATAAGTAAGTTATTCATCTAGTGAAAGTCTGTTGAACTAAAAGTACTAGTAATGTTCAAGTTGTACATTTTTCGCATTGCGGTTGGTATTTATGGATCATCTGCTCTTAAACGAGGCTAATTAATAATTTGCAACCATTCCCAAAAGGATCAAAAGACAAAGTTATGACGTTCATGTTGATGGTACAGACAAAAGGACCTAATGAGAAATCTTTTGTTATATTCCACCAACATGGCCCGCGATGACGTGCAAACGAAGAATGGGAAAAACTCTGAGCGTGTCTGCAATTTTCAAGTGGTCTGTGAAAGTGAAAGGCCCAGTGAGAGGAATTAGGCGCTTTGCTAACGGCTTGTTTTAATATTTTCAGGTCTGACATCTTGGGCTTGTGTTTCTCCTCAAGAAACAATGATATTCGCATCCGCAGGGTCCCTGTTGATACTCGTCTGCTACTACATACTAAACAAAGACCGCGTCAAATCCCACGCTATCGCAGCCACTTACAACAGCACCAAGTACAACATCGTGCCTCTCAACAAAGAAGGAGACTCCGTCAAGCTCGGGTGGGCAGAGAAATTAACAGCCGCGTTGAAAATAGCTCCGTTGATGGTCTCCCTGTGCGTGGCTGACATCATGCAGTACCTTACAATCCATGCTGTTTTCACTACTATGTCTTTTCCGAACTCTCCTTTCAACCCAAGAGATCATTATGTTTATTACGTAGCTGTAAATGGTATAGGAGAGGTGTTATCCAGATCGTATCTTAGTATCCTGTTCTGTACTAAGCCACAGATTGCGTCTAAAATAGCAATCAATAAAACGTGGATTCTCTCGTTGCTATTAACAGCAATGTTCACGCTGTCCGTCTGCGCTTCTTGGTATCGGTTCATTGATAATGCCTTCATAGTCTTATTTATGTCATTCTTGGTTGGATTCCTCTCTGGTAGTGTCTATTCAAACACTTTGGTAACTGTACGTGAGTCAGTGGAACCGCGCTACCAAGAGTTCTGCTTGGGGCTCGTTACTGCGGGCAGCAATAGCGGAGCCTTCATTGGTAGCTTTGTTGGGCTGTGGCTGGAGCCGATATTACGCACCCATTGTCAGCGCTTGACATCAAAAGGCGCGAACTATTGCTTTACAAGACACGAGAAGAAGGTCTGGACTGAAGCTTTTTGCCATGGGAAAAAAGTTAATGTCAAAATAGAAATTTAACGCAATCGCAGGCATTTTTCCCTAGAAAATCGAAGACTGGACATAATTCCAGTCCTCCGCTCTATTGTCCTAGGAACGCCTGTCTATATTCTAAAACAAAAATTCCAGTACCAAGCTTATCGTAAGAGTGATTGCAATAGACTCGTGAAGTAGTTATTAGTCTAATAGAGGTTAGTAGACACTAATTCTATTGTTTTCTTTTGTTGGGAGTTTGGCTATTAGTCACTGACTATTAGATTTTCGTTTCACGGATTATTGCAATCACGCTAGTTAATTATATTAATATCTCATTTTGTTTTTGTCATATGTAGAATAGTTACATTGAATGTTCAATGGAAAGGTATGAGCAGGTTCCATGCTTTTCATTGGTTCTCTAAGTCACGTGATAATTAATAGTGATAATTCTTTCTGATTGGTTAACCGGTTATTAGTAAAAAACAAACATTTCCTCTCTCTCCATTTCTCCGCTCTGTCGAGGAATCTTTGAAATATGTTTACAGCTCGCAACAAAAAGCTAGGAGTGGAAAGGGATTATGGGAAGGATAGGGTTACAAAACCAGAGCTTCGGAGAGAGTTAAAAAGATTACAACCACAGCTCACTCTGATAAACTAACACAAGGGGCGAAATGGAAACAGTTTTGACGGGATCAAATACGTTTTTATGCTCGTTGACAGTAGCAATTTTGTCGCGTGACTTGAACTTCGATTTTATGGCGATTTTACGGCAGCAGATCGCGCACAAGCCGCCACCAATTCGAACATGCTTGAAATTTAGTACAAATACGTGCGATTTAGGTTTTGATAAATTTGCCATGAAATCGCCGCTTAAGTCGCGCGATAAAATTGCTAGTATAAACGGGCCTTACGAAAAATCGCTAAAACTTCTCAGCTCCTCCGAAACTCGAAAAAAATCGTAATTTGGTATTTATTTTTGTA
>JAADYU020128216.1:0-11616 GCA_011763375.2 Heteractis magnifica | reverse complement strand
TTTTATTTTATAAAACATTGCTTATTTTCAAAAAAAGTTGTCATTAAAAACCAAACGGCAGAAATCGGACTCAAGAAGATTAAAATAATTTTTTCTGAGTTTTTTTTGTCTGAGTTGTGACGTCAATGACGCGCAGCGCTATTGCTTTCAACGGAAGCATTTTGCATGATATTGACGAACTGGATCTCTTTACTCTTGATGTTAAATAGACCTTTCCCGAATTCACATGGATGATCACGAAACAATGGTTTCAAGTCGAGGTTGGCCTTGATAAATAAAAGAATCGAGTTTAGTCTCAACTTGGAACATTGTTTTGTGATCATCCACGTGCATTCGGGAAAGGTCTATTCACGTATTTCTATAGAGACGTGTCTGCCAACAACTAAACATGCATTGTGAACACAATTCGCATGGGAAATAAATATTATGTTAACTTTGGGTGTAATGTTTTCCCACTTCAGACAACGTGTCATCCTCTTGGGTATAGGCTTCTTTGTTTGAGGTTCATAGATTTTAACGTATACTTCTCAAACGTTACCGAAAAACAAAGTGAAACCCAAGGGAATGACATCTGATCTGAAATGGGAGCACATTACGCCCAAAGTAAAGAGTTCTATAACCCACTTCCGAGATATTCTTCGCTTGTCACGCACAAAGTTTTCAATGTTAGGCTTCGTGCATAATGCTCAGTGATCCATGGCAGGAAAATAGAATAAATTTAATTTAGCACGAAGCCTCGTACTGAAACCGGAAGTGGGCTATTTGATGACACTTAACTAGCTTCCGCACTCAAGGGCCGTAGTTGGAAGGAGGGCGTTTTCTCTTTATTTAACTAGTTCGGATTTGAAACCATTTGGAAAGTACTTTTCTCGGACGTACGAAATCTGCACATTAATCTGTGACACGCGTTCACTGAACATCATGAGATGTTGAATCTTCCCTTGGAGAGCTCACCAGGACCCACTGACGAGCGCACTTATTTCATTACGATTCAATGCATTTCCAGCATGCAAAGACATGCTGGAAGCATGAAGCTGAAGTTATTATTGTATTAAACAAGTCGAAATATTGTACATCTCGTTTTGCCATTTTATCTTAATATGAGATGCATTTATTTAGTCTTAAGGTACTGTTACGCAAGATGATTCGCAACAACGATTTTTTGTGCAACAATGTTGCAAGTGATGTTTCACGTTTTTTAAAGCGATTCAAAAACTCGCAACATGTTGTCGTGACAGAGATTGCGTGAAAAATTGTCGCGCATGCCATGTTACACGGGAACAATTTTTCGCACAATATTGCGAATCGTCTGATGTAACATTACCTTAATAATTACAGTCGTAAAACATTTGAATAGGGTTTAGGTACACTTTTAAAGTAATTTTTGCACTTCCTCATCTTTAGCGTGAAAAGAACTGTACTGAGCGAGATAACTGCGCGAATTCCTGCAACAAGAAAAATTACAGCACATACCCGTACCCGCTTGTGGCGAAGACATATTCCGAATGCCAAATCAGTGACTCGATAGCTCACTGAAGTAGCTAGCAAGACGCGCAAATTTAATTCTACCTGTGTGCCTAGAATTTATTTTTGAAGAAATTCTTCTTCAGTTCGACGAAACGTTGCAAAGGCTCGAAGCTTCGTCCAAAGTATCCCAAATTCATTTTTTTCAAAAACATATAAAACATTCTCGGTCCATTTTGGTGATAAAAACCCGGTACTTGCTATTCGGCCAACACCTTTAAATCTAAAACAGAAACATGAAGCATAGGTTAAACTAATCTGAGAAAGAAACTCAGAAGTCACAACAATGCTATGTGCTAATTTAAACCTAATTTCGTAAAGGCACCGTTACAGTGAGCAATTTTCTCAGGCAACTTGTCACACAATGTTTGAAAAATGTAGCTTTGCAAGTTGCCTAGGTGAGGTGTTACACTGCAACGTGATCTCAGCAACTTCCAACGAGTTTTCGCCGAGATAGGCTATATTGGATAATTACGAAAATGTGCGCATGCACTCTTGGAAAATACGCAGTGAAATTGCAAGAAAAGTTGCTGGAGGGATGATACACTGTGAAAAGACGTTGCAAGTTGCTGCAACCCGCTGCGAAAAGTAGAACTGAGTTTTTCGAGCAACTCTGTGCGCAACAACAAAAAACTGTGAGACAACCCCTGTTACACTATGCCATCCTCAAGCAACTTGTCTCGCAGCGGCGTTGTGAGACAAGTTGCCAGTGAGAATATATTTGCACACGTAACGGGGCCTTAAATTTTATAGAGCTTCTAAATGCGATGTCACGGGAATGAAAGTGACTTCCGGGTCCACAGTGAAAATTACACCATGCTTACTTTTTAACGTAGTATCTTAGATGACTTGGAATTTCGCCAAAATAACCAGGAGGAAGACGAAAGGGATATTTTCTGGTCACGTTAGGAGCATGGTTTTCATGATTTTCATCTTCATCGCTTTCTTCAAGTGGTTCAGTAAGATCAAAATCAAACGTAATTTCGCCTGATGGGACGTTAGGGTCACCCTGTGGAAAACAATAATGTACAAGCAGTAAATTAGGCATAATTACTTTTCTTTCCAATCATAACTGTTCCACAACTTTCATCTCGATCACCTCAATCGCCATGATCGTATATTATTATTTTTCTTTTAATATCATTTTATCATCGCCACCCAAACCACTGTGAAATAGCAAACATGCCTTGTACACCGTGACAGTCAACTGTCACACGAAAAAGTGCGCTAGATTTTGGACCATCCAGTTAGTCTGTTGGAACACGCCACCTCTTATTAACCAAGCGCGAGAGCCGTACCGTAAATTATGGACCGAGTTTGGTCCACTGCCTTATGGCCCAAGCGCGTAGCGCACGGGCCATAAAAAAATGTGAAAAAACGAAGTTCCATAACTTACGCAGGGACCGAGCAAGCGAGGTTAATAAATGTGTATTATATGGCAAGGCGAACACAAAAATAGGGTTGGTGGTCCGTATCATACGGATCGCAAATTGGCCAATAAAAGAACCAGTGAAAAGTTACCCTGCCATATAGTAACATAAATTATTTATATTAGTCATTCGAAATCTGCTGTGTATTGTTTAACAATGTTATAAGTCATTTCTGTGCCGTAAACGTGCAATGTGCTTTCATAATCAAACTTACAGTAATCTTGGTTCCCAGTAATCTGTCTTTACAGTCACAAACCATAATCAGTTCTATTCCATGACTGCTGTATGTACCCTATAAAATATTATCAAATAGTATGAATTGATAAATGTTTGACCTTATGGTGATGCGCATTTAAAAATCTCAAGAAAAGTAAAGGCTCGGACACACGATGCCATGTCCCCTGCGACGTTGCTTGCAACGGCGTGTGTCCACCCGTCAAAGTAGAAAAGATTTCTACTTCAGCGAAGTCGCCCACGACGTCGCAGGTAACAGTTGCACTGGTAAACACATGCCACGATTTCTCCGTTGCAAGCAACGTTGCAAGACAACGTCGCATCGTGTGTCCGAGCCTTAAGTTTATGTTAGTTAAATCATGCCCTTTTAGCTTCTAAGGTTTAAAGAAAGAACTCATTTCACATTTCACGTAATTCTATAACTTGTGTACTGGATATGTGGTGGGTCATTAAGGGTGAGAAATGGCAGGAGATTGACTAGATCAACACAGGATAAAATATTAAGATTTGCAGTATAGTTTACCATGGTACTACCGGGCATGGTATTTCATTAAGATGAGGTACCAATGTTGGCACATTATTGGTATACACCTATTTCAAAAAAGGTTGTCAGTCAGCAATCTGAAATCTGAAATCTGAGCCAGACAATTCAGCAGTGCAGGCCATCACTCAAAGGTGGTATCGTATTGGTTTATCATTGGTAGATCATCGGGTAATCATACATGTAGTTACACATTTACCAATCTTGGAATGTTAAAATTAGTACTTCTATTGCTGGAATATGTAGCCATTATACCAATGTTAATATATGTCCACATAATCATTGTACCAATAATGTACCAGTGATATACCACAGTTAACCATGGGTATACCAATGTTTTACCAGTGATTTACCCCTTGAAATCTTAATATTTTTCGTGTGCAGTTTAGTGGACAGCAAGTGCAAACCTCACAAACAATGCTGGACAATAAAACCCAATGAAGAAGAAAAATTAAAACTTCACTCAAAACTAGAAATTCAAAAGCCTACCTTGTATATCCCAGGAATTAAAATGGAATCATCATGTCCAACTGTTGAAGGCACAGTCAGTCTAAGGAATCGGAGTTCAGACCTATAAAAAGGTTAGAATCAGATATAAGTATAAACTGCTATCAACTAGTCCCTGATAATGGCTCTAATTAAAGAAAGCTTGGAGAAATAAAATCTCAACACAGACAAAGCATTGTGTACAAATGAAACCTGCATACAAAGAAAATCAACACTTTTATTGTGGTTTTTGTTACCCAAAATACCTAGGGAAAATTACAGTCAACCTAAGAAAACTGTGAACACCTAAAATATGTCTGAAATGTTAGTTATTGTGTTGTGACCAATCATAAACAAGAGATGTATTTATTACTAATGAATTGATCATTCCCATGACCGTCTATATATATTACCAAATTTTAGTTCCTGAAAGTCCCAAAATTCATAAACCACCTGAACCTTTTTACTTAAGAAACTGACTGTGAAAGCAATTTATATCACTCATAGCAGTGGTTTAGCTTTGAGCAATTCACTATCATCAGATATTCTTTCAGGCTGTGATTATAAACACATATGATAATGAACTTTCCAGAAATATTTTACATGTAGGTGTTCACCATTTTCTTAGTTCGACTGTAAAGAGGAGTACTGTATTATAAGCTAAAGTCAGGATGAGAGGCACATACTTATACATGTTGTGCACAGCTGCATATCGATTAAGGATTAAATGAATGAGATGAGGGCTTGCTGAGAGAATGTTCTCATTGTTATATTCTTCCAAAAGCCACTGCCGGAAATAGCCTTCATTCTGAAAGAATATGAGAAAGAAAAATAGAGAAAAAAAATTCTTGCTTGATCAGAAAATAATTTGGTTTAACTCATTCAGGTCATTTATTTATTGATTTATATAATAAAATCAATCAATAATAATTAATTGATATAATGTAACAGAAGTAATTGCATTCGGTGTATATATATTGTACAGAATTTATTTAAAGAAAAATAACCTTATTCCCTTGCCAGAAATCAAACCACATGTCCTTTGCATACCCCAAAGTCAAAGTTATGGCTTTTAGCTTTCCAGTGGAGAAAATTATGCCCTGGGATCCCTGCAGTTATCAGTTGTCTGGCTACATTACCAAGCGTGGTTGGTCCTTGTGGTGTAGTGGTTAACATATCAGCAGACTAGTAAACTGAAGACATGGGGTTTGATTCCCGCAATCATAATTTTCTCTTATTTTTCCCTTTATAATAATAATTATTACTGGGATAACTGTGGTAGACCAGTCTAAAAATGCATCAAGTGAAATAAACATCAGAAAAGAATACCTGGGTATGATCAGCTGGTTTGATACTGTGGTAGTAGTCAGCATTACAACAGAGAAATGAAAATCCTTCAGCTTGACAACACTTTTTTGTACAGTTTAACTTAAGAATGCAATTTGGCAAAAACAACACAATCTTTAAGTATTTTAAAATAAGTTATTATAGTAATTTAAGTCATATATATAATGCATTCAGACTACTCTTTACAAATTCAGGCTTGCAATGGTTAGTATGACTTGAACTTCAGAATTTCTGAACAAACTCAAGCAAACCACTTGTCAAGGGTTGTGTGAAACACAATGTAACATTTGTCACACATATTGCCCCCTTAATCTTTTGAAATCGCAGTTGCAACATTTATAAACATTTCAGGGCTGCTGCAATTGAAATGATTGATTTGATTGACACATTTCTATATTATTCATGCAAGAACTAGCAAGAGGAAATTTACCTTAACAATACCATCATGGTGTGTTTGTAGACCAGTCAAACATTTAGTTTTAACTGTCTTATTTTCTATTGATATTTCAAATAATGGCTTAAAACGCAGAGGATCTGCAAGGTGACAATAATCAAATGCAGCACAGCAATTTCCTGCTACTATTTTACCATTTTCCACCTATATAAATTAACAAAACAACACTAATTAAAGTATAAACAGGAAATGTGCCCTCCAGTTCCTGCTGTCCCTGCATAAACATCCTTGGGTGTCTGGGTAAAGCATCTCACCAATAAAGTGTAGTAATACGTATATAATGCAGATTTCAGTGTTCAATTGAAGGACTTGAGCTAGAGTATTCCAAATGTGGCTTGGATAAGAATTAAAGGATCTTCGATAAGTAGTATTCTTACATTTGGCAGGTATGACATAATGGACACTGGTGCCAGAAGAAAGTCTAAGAGACCTGGTGTTCCTCTGTACAGGTTGAATAATTGAGAGGGTAACTTTTTCCTATTATATCCTTTATACATTTAGGATACTTTTGAGCTAGTCAATTATTACTTTATAAATTATGGTAAAATGACTTACATGGACATAAATAAGTCCTCCATAATATAACAGATCTAATTTCCAAAGTCCAAGTAAGCAACCATATCTGTGAAGTACTGAGATGCAAAAATATGTCACTTAATATATTGTCAAAGATGTTGAAATTATGTAACATACATATTCAATGTTTACAATTTGAATATATTCACTGGTTTCTTATTGTTAACTTTGAGGAGCACTGCATAAATACAATATATATAGCTTGTTATCCTTCTGTCACTGCACATGAAAACTATAATTGTATTCATGCAAAGTGTCCCTCAAATTTTAAGCAAATGAGCCAAAACAAAATGGTTTATAGGTCATTAGAAAGTGGTGAATACTAATACTACTATTAATTTGCAACTGCTGATAAGATCTCACTAAGGTGTTTATTGTCATCAATAAAGATTTTACATCCCCTATTCAGTGTGCTTTTATCATTAAATGTTTTTACTTTATAGATCTAAAAACTTACCCATGGTATATAGGTCTCTGTATGTTGCCAATGACCAACCAGCCAGACTTGATACATTGTAATCTTTAACCAAATAAATCTAATTGATTTGTGATTGGACAGATTAATTGTGTAAAATATACATGTGATATACACCCTTTACCAGGACTTTAACAGGGATAATATAGGCTGCATTAAAAGTTTAATAGGGATAATATACTTTAGACTGCATGAAATATTTTGGTATGGGACACAACAGTCATTACAGGACTCTAGAATGCATCACCATAATAAACAAATCCTGATTTTCTGGGTGATCCCACTCAAACAATAACCATTCTTAGGGAGCATTCACTTTTTAGCCAAAGGGGTGGGCCGGGGAAATTAGGGGGTGGGTCAATTAGTTTTTACCCAACCAAAAGACAAGGGTCATCTTAGAATTTCTGCTATTTGCTGAGGGGTCACAAAATTAATGAGTTAAGAATTACTTTAAAAAACTTTAATATATCAATTCAATAAGATACTTGGAACATGTTATCAGAAGAGTGATTCAAAATATATGTTTTATATTAGCTTCTTCTATAAACTGGAAAATACTGATTTTATATCTTGAATTTTATGAACCAGTACCTCATTGAGGGTATTTAAAGGTAACATTCTATAAAACTGTTAAAATTAAGTGAGGTTGAAATTGGGAGGGGTCAAAAAGTTTTATGAGTAGTATGATTTGGGGGTGATTTTTTAAACCACTGCTTATTCGAGGGGCTGATAACTTTGACACACATGTTAACAGCCCACTCCTTCAGTTAAAAAGTGAGTGCTCCCTTATGGGAAGCTATTTCAGTGTTACTGCATACCGTGCACACATGTCCAAGGCTGGCCTAGGGTCGTACCGTGTACCTGCTAGAGTCAGTACCATACATTTCCCACTCTGACGATAACCATTATGGGAAGCCATTTCAGAGTTACTGCTTACCGTACCATGTACATGCTTAAGTCAATACTGTACATTTCCCACTCATACAATAACCATTCTTATGGGAAGCCACTTTAGTGTTACTGCATACCGTACCATGTACGTGCTGTAATTCAGTACCGACTACATTTCCCACTCATACAATAACCATTCTTATGGAAAGCCATTTCAGTGCTACTGCGTACTGTAATATGCACGTGCTGTAGTCAGTACGGTGCATTTCCCACTCGTACGAAAACCGATCTATGACAATCTGGCTCGGGGGGGGAGGGGGGGTACGGGTTATTTTTACAATTGCAGCTTGGTTTCCTCTGTCCTCTTCGTTGCATTAAATGACTGAAGATTTGTTTAACAAAAGCTTAATTTCTAAAGTAATATATTTGGTAGTAAAGGTTGGCTCACCCCTCTGACAGCGATCGTGCCAGATCTGATCAATGGCCACAACATCCCGAAATCTTTTACATGTTTTCGCTAAGGAAACGAGGTCTGACGCTGGTAAAAATTCAAATATTTTCACTAGTAGTTCACTTGGCGCACAAAGAAACTTCTCCATTATTTTGCAGTAATATGGAATGCCCACAAACTTGAGATCCGGAAGAGAATTCGACCCTCACATAATCCGCCATAACATAAAGCTAGTACTTCATGACTTATGGGTTCCCATGTACTCTATGTAAGCAGTATGTTCATGTTCTTAATACACGAAAAGAGAAACCAGTGTATGTATGTCCCGTCTTGAATATCATTCCCCCTGGTCAGCCGTCATTTGCCCTGTATTATACGTCTGATATTTAGAATATACAATAATATTATCAGAGAAGCCACAGCTAGTAGCTGTACAAATATTGCTATGGATTTTGAAGACGCGTCCAATAATCGCCTTTGTAGTCTTTGTAATTCATCATCATCTCATCATCTTTATTAAGTCAGTAAAAGAGGCATCACACTAACTATGAAAAAATAAAATAAATAATATGGGCTTAAAATAAGCGCTAGCAAAAAATTAAATACAGTAATCCACTAAATAAAATTATAATAATAAATAAGTAAATTAAAGAAATATACGACAAATGATAATGATACAGTAATAATAATAAAAACTTATAAAAAAATATCAAATACTTAATCTATATATCCTTATACAAAATGTAATACTTAATCTAAAAATTTTGCAAGGTCTTCCTTAAACTTATCTAAAGTAAGAGACGTGGCTGTATTTGGCGGGAGTTTGTTCCAATCCCTGGCAGTTCTAATAAAAAAAGATAATATTTAAATACATCTTTAATGCTTATTGGGACTTGTAATTTGAACTTATGACTATTCCTTGTGCGCGTTTCCTTAGATAATCGCAAATAAGACTGCTTGCACTTGCCGATGATGTCTCTAGTTTCTTGGCTGCCGGTCAAACATTTTTTGCTCGGTGATTTTTGAAAAACAGTAAAAACGCTGAATGTTAGATTGCATTTTTATCCGCACTTTTTGTCACGACGTTGATATAACCGGCGTTAAACTTGTATTTATTACAGGATCTTAACTATACTGTACTATTCCTCTTCAGCGGCTCCGACAGTAACTTTCCAAGATCCTTTCCAAGGTGACAGTATGTAATCCTCCAGCCAACAGAAGCCATCATTAGCAAGCCAACACTGTCAATATTAACAAAATCAACAAAAGAAGGAAAAAATTGGCCATTATTTGGAATTCAAATTCGTTTTTGTTGCCAAGACGCTCGACTTAAATCTGCATCTGTTTGGATGTTTCTTGAACGTTATATGTCATTAACCCAGTAAAGCAAGCCGAGAATTGTTAGGCTCTTTTGCTTTTTTGGACTTTATTCTGCGGTGAATACAGATGGAGACAAGAAAAACAAGCGAGACAAAGCGAAAAACTACTGTAAAATGCGTTGAAGCTGAAGAAAGCATTGATGTCTTTCCCATTAAAAAGGATCGTTCGACTCTTCTTGGGGAGTATAACAGCCAAATGCTAGGATGTGAGTATAATGAGCTGAATATGGCGCGAAGATGAGTTGGACTCGCGATGCTTCCCGTTTTAGGGGTAAAAAAAATTGCGAGCGCTCATTGAAAGTTAGATTTTTTCTCGGCCACTGTGGCAAAGAAAAGGATGGTGAAAAGCATTGGCAACAAGCTTCCCTTATTCAGCTCAATGTCCGCCTTTAATTTGTACACTCGCTAATGACCATCCTAAGCTGACTAAAGTATACTAAGCTTTGATGCGAAGTCCTAGTTTTTTGAAAACATTTTTTTATGAAAAAGTATCCTCAGTAAAGATTTCTATTATCAAGTTTCTTTTTACCATTTCTTGAAATTACTAATAAGAAGCAAAGTTTCCGGATATTAATCTGAAAAATGATCTGCGCAAAAACCATTTATGAAAAGGGAAAAAAACCCCGATGTTTATACAATTAGAAAAATAAGCTTAGGGATTTTTTGGCCTGAATTTGAAAAGGTGACAAAACAACCTCCCCCCCTCTCCCTTAGGTAAGATATTTTTGGTAATATGACGTCACTCGCCTCTAAGCGACGTGATTCAGAAAACAAATCAGAGCGGACCCAGAGCGGCCATTTTGAAAACGGTTCTTCGAGAAAGACAGAGGAAGTCACTCGCTTAAAGAAAATATAATGTCCCAACAAGGAGCTGCTCTACAGACCTACAATAATGAACTTGTAAAGTGTAAGTTTTTTTGGTTTGGGTCGTTTTGTAGCGAAACAAATCCAAAATAGAAAAAAATCTAAAAGGTTGAAGTTTTCTTGACAAAAAACGACTACTTTACTTGGTGAAGTTTTCACTCTCCACCGATATTAATAAGCTTTTTTTAGACCTATAAGTAATTTTTTAACCCAATTAGCTATTTAGACATAACGAGAGCTCAAATTCTTCAAAAAAATTTAGTTTAGATCACTGAGATGGGCACACAGGAAGCCCAAGAAAATTAGAATGTCACAGCATAAATGATTAGAGAATTTGGAACAAAAAATTGATTTTCTACCAAGAATCGGCAGATAAGAAGGCGACATATCGTATATTTATGTGCAGCCAGAATCTTAGTGAATTGTGCATGCTGATTGGTTAACTTCCAGGTCCAGATGAGATGACATAGACCTGGGTTATGGCCTGCTCACTCCAGCTAACTAGAAACAAAATTTTATGCTTTATTTTTAGTAGGAAAAATAAACTCATTTTACCAGCTTTGGTTGGTCTGTATAGAGAAAAGCTTTTCCCTCAGTCTTCAAATTACGTAAATGGACCTCAGCCTTGGTACTACATTCAAGACCTTGGAAAAACTTTTCTTTATAAGGAAATCCCAGCCAGTAAATAACATATATTTAGTATATGGTGAGGTTATTTCACACACTCTCATTGGCCAATTTGCAGTCCATAACATATGGTACAGATTACCAGCCTCATTTTTGTGTTTGCCTTGCCATGCATATAATAAACATCTTATTAACCTCACTTGTGCAGTTTCATAAATGGAACCTTGTTTTTTTCCACTTTTTTATGGCCTTTATACTATGCACTTGGGCCATAAAGCAGTGAAAAAAACAGTCCATAATTAAATTAACTTACAGTATGGCCCTTGTACTTGGTTAA
>JAADYU020128105.1:0-11616 GCA_011763375.2 Heteractis magnifica | reverse complement strand
AGCCATATAACTGAGGTAAATCTGGTTTTTTTCCCCCCACCAACTTGGTGGGGGAAAAAAAACCAGATTTACCTCAGTTATATGGCTTAACAAAATAACAGGGCGAACAAGCAAACTCGTACATTTAGTAGAATTGCTGCTGTTTTCATTCATTGCATGTTCACAAATCATTTCCCACCCACCCAAAAGCCAGAAATCTCGTTCGCTATCGGTTATATAAACGGCCCAGGAAAACTCGCCCATATGTACACAGGAAACCCGTCAAGAATAGTGTCGCTGCTCGCCTGGTGGCTCGCAGCAATTACCTTTGTACCAAGGTATTCAATCTCATCGTCCAGATCTGCCAGATGGGAAACTTTCCGTCTAAAGAATAACACAACACGTGAATAACTGAGTGTGTGATTTATCTAAGATATGTCTTAACAGTAATTACCAAACTACTATAAAATGAATAATAACACGTATCTATTTCAATAGAAATCCTTACCTTTTTGTTTCCAGCTGGTATAAGTCAAAACTACAGGAAAGACAAATAAAAAACCAAAATTTTCAATAATAGCTTTGACGATTAAACGCATGTTTACTGCAGTAAAGAAAGAGAGCACATATGGTTACCTTTCGAATGGACTCCATAAAAGATTGTCATCTATTAGGCGATAAGGCGAAAATAAATGAATTTATAAATCAGGTTAAATTTGCTGTAAGCAGGTCAAAATAATTCGCTAAATTTGCGTGTAACATAAATCATAATAGAGAGAGAAATGCAGTAGCAATGGCCGAAAGATATACGAAATGATTTGGACAAGAAATTATATGCTATACCGCGATCAAGCATTCCAGACGGCTTAATATCTAGGACATTAATTCCAGCAGCTTTTTTTTATAAATTTAGTGTACAAAGTACTGGGAAAAATGGATTAAAATGCCTTACCACTAATACTGCTATCCATGAACAAGGGGCCATTTTGAATGCGCATGCGTCAATTTTCGAGAATATGCCTGAATTATGTCTTGTCAGAGTCCAGGACGTTTATCGATATTTGGAGGGTGGACTTTCACCATAACGAGAGCTCTTTTGCCACGAAAGGATTTCTATGATGCTTTTCTTTGACGAAGTTGAGGAAGAATTTGACTGCCATAACGTGCCAAAAAATACTTTGTTTTGGATATGCAGGGAAACTCAAAGAAGACCATGGCGGCTTATTGTTTGCGACGTTAGGATTTCACTCAAATAACCTTGGTGGGAGAAGAGAATATTTGAAATTTTCACCTTTGGGCAATTTTTGTGTTGTAGTTATTTGAATTAATTGGTTATAGAGTAGATCGAAGTTTTATTGATTCAGATATATATAAAGGAAGTCTCGCTGTTTGTTGCAAAACTTCGTAATTTGTTGTTGTTATTCGAGGTCAATTATCTGGAAATCTATATCAAGCAACCAAACTTGTCTTAACAGCAAAAGTGCGTCTTATCCTTCTTTGTTGTGACTAATTATTGTTGATATATTTGGAAAATTGGGGAACCTTGATTTTTACGCCGATTTAGTTGGCATGTAACAATTAGTAGCATGTGATTTTATTATTGGTATTTATTCGTGGTTGTAACTGTGGTTTACGAAACCTAATTTTCTTATAATTCAGACATCAAAGATATTTTATCATTCTACAATATAGTGATCGGTCAGAGTGTATATGTTTAATCTTGGAGTAAACTTTGCCGTTGTTTTCAGCTCACGTAAATTGACTAAATGTATTATTTTCTTAAAATCTAATACTGACAACCAAACATATTTCGACAGATAGTAAAACCTCAGTCAGTTCATGTTAAATGCGTGCTATTCAAATTGCTTTAAAAATTGGGGAACATCGAAAAAGTCCACAAAATAACCAAATTATTACAGTGTTAACATCTTCAGCGTAATTTGCATAATCAATGCAGCGCATGGAAATCATTCAAAGAAAGAAATTCCGACCATAAATTAAACACAAGCTAAAAATAATGCCCTCTAATTAGAAAAAATGACATAACTTTCAGATATTTTTTTCATTTTAAGAAATAAATACAATTTATTGGAATGATTGCAGCATTATTACCATGTTGATGCGGTTGACCATGTTGATGTGGTTCGGCAGTTTCTGGGCATGCGTATGCAAAAAGCCCTTTGTTTACAAAGAGTTTCTTGTCGTTATTCTCGTGTTTTTACAATTGTTTTATTTACATTCAGTTAATTAATTTAAATCTCCTACCAGAAATATTACGTTTGTTTTGTCGGAGAAGGTCTCGTACAGATATTATACATTGATCAGTTATTTTATCATTACTCACCAAGTACAACACTTTAACAGGAAAATGTCTCTTACTTACCTCTGTACAAAGATACATTACACCTTCATCTGTTATATTACTATTACCTGCTAGATTAAGGTGGGTTATTCTTGTGTTAGTTAATTTTTGTGCTATTATTTTAACACTTTCAGTATCTAATCCACAATACCACAGCCACAGTTCAGTAACATTAGGATTATTAACAAGAGACTTAAACAAAACACTGATACCTGATGGAGATAAAGGTGAACCATTAATGTACAATGCATTAACAATAAGTGACCGTGTAGATGTTGGATGTTTTCTAGTTTGTTCTTCAGTTAATAATTGAACTATGTAAAATAAATACCTTATCGCTAAACAATCAACATCATTTAGAGACCAAAAAGAAATCTCCCCATTACTATCACAGTATTTATCGTGTAGCTTATTAATTACTCTTTTAGAAAGTTCATCGTCTCTGTACTCATACAAACAATGTAATCCTAGTACTTTGTTACTGTCATAGTATTTATCATCTGGTCTGAATTTTTTAATTAGTTTTTACATGAGTTTTTCATCTTTTTTTTCGCCATAATTCCCGCTACGAACATCCAGGTAACGGCGCTCGTTTTTTTTATCTGGTAATTCTTTTTTCTCAACAAAAGAGAGACTAAAGGCGAATTCAAGTGGTGGTTTGTCGGATAGAGATTTGTTAACGCCAGGACAGCAGTCAATAACCCGCTAAACTTCTTGCGAGTTTAGATAGTTTATAGAATATTTCTTTAACTTCAGTTTCTGTCATTTCTGTGTATTTTGAAGAGGAATGTTTCGTGATGAATACTTTGATTACCCTGTTCTTGTGATGGGTAGATTTTCTTTGGTTTTTGGTTAAGTGATGTGCCATTTAATATAGGAGATCAAGTACTTTTCTTCTTCCAAATGCATTTCTCTCACTTTTAGTCTCAAAATCTGGTTGATAATGTGATCCACCAAGTCTTATCAACACTGCAGAAATCTCAGTCCATAATTTCTCAAAATCAACATCACTAACAGCAGTGACCATAAAGTTCATTACGATACCACTGGATGCGAGCCAAATCAGCTTCTTTACTCAGGTCTGAAGCAGCAGGTTGGTCCCATCCAGTTGGTGTAGGTGTTAGCCCACAGATGTAACGCAGCAGGACAAACAACAGCGTAATATCAAAATTTCCTGGAGTGACTGTTGGAGTAGTTTTAGGGTAGAGTCGGTCCCATTGTTGAACTGTGAGTATTCCCTTTGCTTTCAGGCCCCTGAGAAGAGTGTGAAGTAGTGCACCATGCCTGCACAGGCGAGTTGAGATTTTCTTTACTTGGGGATGCCCAGCCAGTTGCCATATAGCTGATTAATCTCTGTTAAATAATAATAATAATATAGTTAATGAAAATACCAGAATCTTACGAAGAAAATCTTCATTATCACACTAAGATGACAGTGCAATGAACAAATTAAAAAGGAGACGTCGACATTTGGAAGGAGAGGGTCTCATGAGAGTCCTGTAGGTATATTTCAATACTCTAATTTCTTTATGGAAAACCTATCAGGAATGGAGTGTCTAACAACCCCTCTGCACAAGGGGAGTCTAATTGAAGCTAGTCTGCCCTAAATATGGCACACACTTATGTTATGGTTGAGATCTGTCAAGGGCAAAGTTCAGTTTTCTTTTTATGGACCGACCAATGATTGAAATTTCATGCAATTATAAGCATATGCATGTACAAGGAAAACCGTTTCGAGCCTCCTTAAAAATTGTAGCAGAAAACTGAATTATATTACTTGAAGCTCTGAGTTTTCTGATGTTGTAAACTAATCCCCTTGCCACTAGCTGTATTTGTAGACAGCATGACCTTTTTGAAACCTGAGTCTGCATGAAATTGTAGTCATTGAAACAAATACATATTATACAAATTATCACAACGCCCTGATCTTGTGATCTGACAAATTAAACAAACTCGAGGAAATATAGGCAAGAAATTTGAAATCACAAAACATCATTAGCACTTATGTTCTAATTATGAAACAACCTAAAAATGTACGTACAAAACAAAGTCAATGGTAGCCTCTAATGCTGATGCTTGATTATCTACAGAAACTCTTCCTTCAACTTTTTGGAAGCTTTCCAAGAAACACAACAACGCCTTCAGTTAATCCTGTGTTTCCAATTCAAAACTTTACTCACTAGCAGAAGATATTAACCAACTGAAATGCTTATTCTTAGCTTAATTTATAGAATTTTATATTTCTATGTTTACATGTATTTCTTTTTGGTGGTAATGTAGTACATGTTAGTAAGGATTTTATGAAGTTTATCCAGATGATCAAATCAGCCATCCAGGCCGGAATACAAGATTCCTTGATCATTGCTGTGTATTGTACCTGAAGACTGTAATGACTTCCAGTTTACAAGTCTTATCCATACTTAGATATCTACCACAATACACTAATTCACTGATGCATTCATTGAATCAAACCAAACAGAGAAAACTTAGTTGAACTACGACCAAGAAGAACAAGAACAAAACATCAATTAGACCTTGAATTTTGGTTTATCTTAAACTACAGTAAAACAAATTTACCTTGGTATACTTTGAACAACTAATAAAAGTTTTCTCAGTGTAATTCTAAGGTGTCTTTATCTGTTTGTAGCTCAGCATCGTCTGATGCATTTGAGACTTTGCTTGGCCTTTAGCCAACTCCCAGGTCACTTTAAACCAATAGAATTGTAATATGGAATGACGTTTTACTACCTCAGCCAATCCACTGCTTGTATTGTATCACGTGATCAAGTATTGACATCCGTATCATCCCATACCAAGCATGACTCTAATAGTCAGATCCACATAAAAAAATATACTTTAACCTTATAGCACGTCACAACTGCCATATTTAAAAGTGAAATTTAGGGACTCTTACAATGCATTTAATATAACTTTTCCCAAGCAGATTCCGAAGCAGGCCCGTAGGCTGGATTTTGAACGGGGGGGTTCGTGCACTAAAGGGACATATGGGATGGAGGGGGTTCGCTCAAGCATTAAAACGGACCAAAATACAAAGAATATATGGACTACATTTCAAACGGGGGGGGGGGGGGTTGTCTGAACCCTCCGAATCCCCCCAGCCTATGGGCCTGCGAAGTTAGTTCGGAAGTTACGAAGTTTCCCGACGAACGTCGTTATTTCGTGGCGAAGTTTGTTTTGAATTTGCGAACTTCGATTTGAACTTGCAAACTACGATTTGAACTTGCGAATTCGGGAACTTTCGGAGGAACATAAAAACGCCTCGCGTAAGAAGCTGAAGGATGAATCCTTTCACGAAACAAGGTAGAGCCTTACCTTTAGACGTTCGCAACAAAATCATAGAGCTGTGGCAGCAAGGAAGAAGTCCAATGCAAATAGCTCTTGAGCTTCACCTTCAACGTTGAACCGTTGCCATTATTATCAACAAATTTATACAACGTGGAACCGCGCAATTTCAAAAGGGAGGAAATCAGCGAAGGTTAGCAAGAACTGGGGGTGTTTGTGTCTACATAGAGTACTGTAAAAAGCAACAACCAAGTGCTACGGCTGCTGAAATACAGAATTTATTAGTTGAAAACAAAGTCTGTTTACCCCAGAATGTTCCATTGCATTCGTCTGTGAGCCTCTGTCAAAAAGCGGATTTGGGTTATTCGCGAAACAAGCTTAATGTGGTCGCCAAAGAATCTCTCACTCCACAAGCACAAAATCTACTGGATTGATATCTGGCAGTGGTTTGCAATCTGAACATCAGAACACTGCACTTTTTTGACGAGTGTTCGGTTACTAAAACAACTGGTGACAGACACTATGGACATTCTTGCATTGGCTCCCCAGCAGTAGAAATTCAGCGATATGCCAGCAATTTTACGTACACTGTAAACTTACTACACAACGTGTATGGGTTTGGCCTTTTTAATATCTTACCAGGCTCATCCAATGGACTCGAGCTATTAAATTTTTCTGCTAAAGCACTGGAGGAGTGAGACTCATTTGACAACCCTGTTCTGAAGCCCGGTGACAAAATCGTGATGGACAACTGCAAACCGTGGCCTTCAACTGATTTTTCAACCTCCCTATCACCCTCAATACAATATTTGCAAAATGTGTTTTAGGCACCTAAAAGGATCTCTTCGTAAATATCCAAAACCAGCAGAGGAACACACCGAGATAGCTTTTTATCACAGCCTCAGCGAAATCACCCAGTCAATGTCAAAGAATTTTTTCAAACACTGTGGATATGTTGATTGATGGATTTAGTAGTTGACTAATGCATTTAAAAACTGAGCGTTTGAAATTAGAATGCCTTACACACTGTAAAGAAACTGAGTAAAATAGTATATATATAGTATGTAAATATATATAATGCTGTTATAAATGTTTATTGACACGAATCTTTATAAAAATAAGAACATCTACATCTACATATTATTAAAGTCTAACAAAGGGAAAGCCCATCACTGCTAGACTACAATAAAATAAAAACTGAAATAAATAAATCTATATAAAATAATAATATTTATAAATAACAAAAATATATACAATATTATTAAAAGAAAACTGCCAATAATATAAACATGTATAATGCTAAAATATTAAAAAAGAAAAAAGAAAAAAACCAGGATAATATTCTATTAATCATGTCTATTAAGGGCTACTTTAAACTTTCTGGAATTGTCAATGTCTAATATGTAATTTGGTAAAGAATTCGAGTCTTTAATTGTTTTGCAATAAAAAGAATTCCTATAGGCCTCAGTGTTTGGATGTAATTCAACAAATTTGTCCTGATGATAATGTCTTAAATATCTAGTTTTCTTTCTCTCAATGTAAGTTGGAAGATCCATATCTACTTTCCTATGGATGATCTTGTGGAGCAGAGTAAGACGAGCTTCTTTTCTTCTATCCTAGAAAAGTGGCCAATCAAGTTCATTCAATAGATTAGTTACAGTTCCTGGTGTACGATCCCAACAGTGTTTTACGAATCGTGCAGATCGCCGTTGGACGGCTTCAATTTGCTTGACATGTTTATCTTTCCAGGGATCCCAAAGTGTACTGGCATATTCCAAGTGTGGACGTACCAATAATTTGTATGACATTTCCTTGATGGATTCAGGGCAATTACCAAGATCACGTCTCAACAAGCCCAAGGTCTTGTTTGCCTTGTTAACTTTGATGTCAATGTGGTGACTCCAGTCTAGTGTATTGGAGAGTTCTACCCCAAGATATGGATAACTGGTTCACTCTTCCTGGTTATTCTCATCACAAAACATTTACTAGGATTGAATTGCATTAACCACTTTTTTAAAAGCCCACTGTTCAATAGTATAGAGGTCAGACTGGAGTTTATCTGCATCACTAGTCGTTTCTATAACACTATAAAGAATAGTGTCATCCGCAAATAGACGTATAGAAGAGCAGTTATCACCAATGTCATTAATATATAGGAGAAACATTAATGGGCCAAGGACGGTTCCTTGGGGTACGCCAGAAGACGCATGAACAGGAAGTGAAGAAACGCCATTTACTACTACAGACTGTTCTCTACATGTTAACCAGGTTATAAGCCAGTTCTTGAGATTACCCCGTATACCATAATAATCTAATTTGCGAATCAACCTCTGATGTGGCACCACATCAAAGGCCTTAGAAAAATCCATAATGATAAGATCTGACTGTTTACCATTGTCAAGAGATCTGGCTACTTCCTCGACCATGGTGACTAGCTGTGCTTCACAATATAACTTTCTACGGAAGCCATGTTGAAATTTAACCAGAATGCTCTCAGAAACTAGGTGAGACATATCATGAAAGATAACAGCAGTCAATGAGATTGGACGACAATTAGCCGGAAGGTGTTTGCTGCCTTTTTTAAGGACAGGAATGATGTTGGCTTTTAATCAGTCACTAGGAAGCTTACCAGATTCCAGAGATTGAGTGTACAAGAATTGGAGAAAAGGTGCGATTACCTCAGCTACTTCTTTAAGGACACGGCAAGGGATTAGATCAGGACCATTAGCTTTCTTGGGGTCGACATTAGACAGTAACTTGGTTATGCCTGGCACGGAAAACACAGTAGGTGGAATGTCAGGATAATTACTAGGACGATCAGGTGGTATGTTCTCAAGGCTTTCATGTGTATATACAGATTTAAATTGATTACTCAATAAGTTAGCTTTCCCAATGCTGGTAATTACATCAACTCCATTGTCTTTGAGAGGGGCAATTCCAACATCATGCATGTGATTTCTTAGATTTTATGTAGGACCAGAAACGTTTGGTTGGAACTGGTTTACTAGAATTTAAATCTTGAGGAAATGAAAGCAGTTCAGTAACATAGTCATTATGTGCAGTAACCAGATATTTCTTTATTTGTTTTCTCATAACTTTAAACTTTCTCCAATAAGTAGCATCTCCAGATTTTTTAGCTTTATTATGTAACCTTTGTTTCTTCCCAATCATGCGTCTAATGGAAATAGTTAACCAAGGTAGGTTCCATCTACTGCTAAGAGACCTGCTAAGAGTCTTTTGTGGAATATATTTGTTAATTACTGCATAGATTGTCTCTTTGAAGAAGAGATAGTTTTCATCTATATGCTTGAGAGGGGCCATAGTGAAGAGATGTTCCTCAAAGTATTTCTTTAAGTCATTCCTAACTAATTCCATGTCACCTCTTTTGAACATATAAACTCTTCTTGGTGGTTTCTTATTGAATGATGGCTTTAAATTGCCGTCGGAGACAACAAGGTCATGATCATTCATTTCACTTGCAACATCAACATTTGTAACCTTGTTAGGGCTGGTAGTGAAAACTAAATCCAGGGTGTTATTGCCTCTTGTTGGTTGCTTTACATGTTAAAACAAGGGGTGATCATTGACAATATCTAATATCTTATTATTCACTTCAGTGCCATATGAAGGGTTGGGTTGTACGATGTAATTGTCATCAGACCATGAAATACTTGGTAGATTAAAGTCACCAGTAAGTAGAATATTGGGGAGTGATTTTTGAGTAAGATGTCATAATGTATGATCCAGAGCCTCTAACGGTTCAACATCAGAATTTGGTGGTCTATATATTGATCTGATATAGAGGGACTTAGTGCCACCGGCAATCTTTACTTTAGACCAAACTCCTTCGTAATTGTCAGCCAGATGGTGCTCGTGAGAGACTGTTAAGTCATTAGAAAAAGCAGACAGAACTCCTCCACCATGAAGGTCTCTGTCTCTGCAATAGATTGTGTAGCCATGATCCAGAATTTCAGTAGAATAAACTGTGTCATTAAGATAAGTTTCATTGACATTTATGATTGCTGGTTTATATTGATCAATAACACTCTGAATTTCTAAACGCTTGGGGAGACTTTTTAGACTACGAGCATTAATCGATAACACTCGAAGTTTATTAGTTTTCCTTCCATGATCACGGTGCCTTCGTCAAGAGACAGGCTGACGTGATGAAGTGGAATGAGTTGATTCTGTAGTAGCTGATGAGTGGCAATTAAGATTTTGAAGGCATTTGCAAGATTCAAAGAACTTGAAAAAGAATCCAACAATTTGAAAAGTTCGAAGAAAAGACAACAACAAACAAAAAGCACTGCCTGATTTATTTGCATCTTGCTTCGTATTTTGGGTACTCTTGTAAAATGTTTAACAATAGACCAGGAATACTAGATGGTAGATTATATTGTTAAATAACCCCCTTTAAATTTTACTAGGTATTTGGCAAAATTCAAATATTACATAAAGCATTTCATGGGCAGAATTTTGCAAAATCGTGTATAATAGCTCATCACAAAGATTACATGTAATTTACAGTTATCAAAAAAATAACTCGTTGATTATCACTTCTTCCAGTATTGCTTCTATTTAAGCTAAAAGTCAGTGAGTTCGGGACGAACACAACATTTATTCTGTGTAGTAAAACTCAACTGAAACGTCTCATCTGTTCGCTTCTTTTATTCGGGTTTTATTTATTTTCCGCTTCCTCGGTTTGGAGCTCATATGCCACTTCTACAAGTGTTTCCAATCCCGACCAGTTATCTGGATTAAGATTAAAGTTGTTTACAGTTGTATTTCTTGCATTAGCTGTGTATGTACCGAACTAGATTTCTTGCGCTTGCCTTGCCCTTCTAGACTGTTATCTCCAAAATCACATTTATCGGGCTGGGTTTCGACAGCGTTTACTTCTGCTTTAGGATTATCGCATAATTTCACTGGTGAACTTTGGATATAATTGTCTTTGTTCATTCTTGTTTGTCCACCTCCTGAAACATTCGAAACATCTGGATCAAAGTTTATGCTCTTTTTACATTTCGAAAGTAAGATCCTCAGTTGCTCTGGATCATTTGCAGTTACTGGCGGAATTTTACCATCCAGACACTTTCGTAACATACGGATATCTCTCATAAGTTTGGGTTTGTTTAGTTTGTAAGATTGGTCAACTTCCTAAAGCCTCGGGGTTAAGTTTTTTATGAAATGATACTCACCTTTCGAAGCAAAATCCTCCATGGATTGTAGTTGTGTTTCTAATTCCTTTATTGTGCTGGACTTTCTCTTGAATTCAAGTTTGAGACTATTTAGTTTTGAAAAATATTCAGGGTGTGTAAAGATCTGTACTCTTTAATCAAGATTACATCAAAAAGCCACGAGGACCATACGAATCCCCGGATGTGGGCACAGGGAGCCCAACATCAATACATCCTTCTTTTCCTAAGTAAACTAACATAACAACAACAACGTTCAATGTCCAGAGTTTCTCTAGTGCTTAACATAGTCCTTCATCCAAAATGGTTCTTTCCTCTCTCTTCTTCTCCTTCTTGGTACATCAGGGTCTTCAGGTCCCTGAGAATCCCCATCTTGGTCTCCGTCATCTGAGTCCAAATCAATTAGAACATCTTGAATGGGTTCCTCAGACGGCAAAAGCTGCTGACGATTCCTTCGGTAAACTCCTCCCTGTTCTGTCTTGACCTCATAGGACCTTGGCGACGCTAACTCCTTTACAACTGCGGCCTTTTCTTCCCATGACCCCCCCTTTCTCATACGAACCACATCGCCTACTTTGAGAGGAGGGTGCTTGGTTGTTCCTCGGTCATAGTAACTGGCTTGAGAACGCTGTTGCTGGCTCTTAGAGTAGCTTATAAGTGGAGGTACAGTGTCCTTTCTGACTGCAGTCAGTCTTGTATGGACCTCCCGTCCATTAAACAGTATGTCAGATGGCGACATTCCAGACTCAAGAGGGCTGGTCCTGTAATTCAGTAGAG
>JAADYU020127994.1:0-11617 GCA_011763375.2 Heteractis magnifica | reverse complement strand
CCACAAATTAAGTTACCAGTTCACTTGCTTTTTTAGTTTATTTAAACTGGGTACAATTCTATCTTGTCCCCAAAATCAATCCATTGCTAGATGGTGGCTCCTTTTGATCTTATCCCAAAATTCAGCCCCAAAATTCTGTGCAGCACGAGTTTGTTCCCGTCCTTGGTCAAATTTCCAATAAAGACAAATTGTCACCCTGGCTGCTTGAATCCTGGTTTGCACATTACACTTGTTTGTTTACTCCAAGTGACACTGTCTTTTCCAAACTTGTGAGTTCAGGGAAAATCATGCCTTGAAGTCTAGAGCTTGTCTATTAACCACAGTTTTCTAGTTTCTAATTCTAAACTTTGAGGGGCACTATGCATGACTACAATTAGCTTAATGTTATCATTCACTGCACATTCACTATAAATGTGTTCATGCAAAGTACCCCTCACATTTCATGCAAATGAACAAAACAAAATGGTTTATGGGTTGTAAGAAAGCAGTATATTTAGTAACACTCTCAATTCAGAATTAAATTTTAACTGTATGAGCATTTTCCTGTTTCTTTAAATAATGCTTTTCACTTACTTAAACCTGTGATAGTACTTCCGACCACACATGGTAGATCCTGCCCATCTTCTAGCTTTACCCTCTGTTTAGCCCCAGGTGGCTGATGAAAGACTTGTATCTGTCCAGCATTTCTGCTTGGGGTCACTATTATTGTCTTTTCAATTGGTGTCACCTCTTTGTGGTGCTGTAGTTCTATCTTGGCTTTGAGCTTCATGGCTTTGTTATTGAGAAGTTTCAGGGAGATTTCTGATCCCGTCAAAGCACCTTTACCAGAAGAACTGCAATCAGCAGTGTAGGTTGGTAGATTTGGTTGGCCACTTAGCTAATGGAAAGATGAATAAAGAAATGAATGAGAGAAAGAATAGATGAACGGATGAATGGTTAGCCCTAGTAAAGCCACATCTTCATTACATTTTCCTTGACAAGATTTTCCTTGTTCAAAAACTAACATTTAAAGATAATAATGCAAGAACAGGAAGCTTATTTTAGGGAAAGTAATAAATTAACAAATTATATTTAAAACTTAAAAGAAATTAGACCTCTTTACTTTGGGCATAATGAATTCCCATTTCAGACCATGTGTCATTCCCTTGGGAATAAGATTCTTTGTTTGAAGTTCATCCATAAAAATGTATCTTTTCAGCATTTCTGAGAAACAAAGAAACAATACCCAAGGGAATGACGTGATCTGAAATGAGAAAACATTGGGCCCAAATTTAAGAGGTCTATTGTGCTTATTTTATTTCTTATTGTTTGTCCTCAAAGACAGAGATAATAAAGTTTGAATAAGATTCATTAAATTCACCTTGCAAACTATATTCAGTCTTGGATTAACTGTGATGTTCCCAGCCCTATCCTGCACTTGGACACTGAGTTGCAATGGGCTGCCATTTTCAATAGTGAGCTCAGATGCCCCAGGAGTTGCAACCAGTTTCTCTGGAGGACCTGAAAGACGACAAATTATAAATAGCAAATAAATGTTGCATATATGAGCAGTGCAATCACAATTATCATATTATATTATCATCCTATTCATGATAGCTGCCATGTTTGTTGTCTCATTGTTATGCTAGTAGGTTATCTGGTTTCTGAGGGTGGAGGTGTGGAGGGTAGGTGCCATCCGTTGAGCAAAACTGGCAAGCAAAGGCTAGCAAGGAGGTTACCATGGCAACCAAGCCATGGGTCAACCCCTGGCACCTGTCATGCTGAATGTATTCAGTGGAAACATAATGTAGATACTTACCTAAAATCCATGTAAGGGAGGGATGGGGGATGGGAACAAACTTGAAGTACTGGCAAACAAAGCAATAATAATGCAACAAGCAAGGCAAGCAAGCAAAGTTAATCACGAGGGCAAAACAGACATGTGTGTACACATACCTTCAAAGCAATGACCGCTGACCTATCCTCTCCCCATTAATTTTGATTAATAATATTTACATGACAAACAACTTAAAATTGGGGATCCATATCTACCACTCCCATGACGTTCTTTTGCATTCTTGGATAATATTTGTCAAAAAAAACTGAATTTGATTTTTGAAATTTGCCAATTTTTGTAAAAATAGTTGTTCTTCCAGTGTTTGCCCCCTGGAAGACCTCATGGCTAATTTGCATTACAATTATATGAAAACCATCATGGTGGCTACTGTGAATATGGCCTATTGTAACATAACCATTAGTTGAGTTGGAATGAGGGTAGAAGAAAAATAAACAGTCTGAAAAAAATTAGCTAGCAACTAACCTGGAAGAAGTCTTATTTTCAAGCTTTGGGAATCTTCTTCAAGTCCAGGTAATGTAACTTTCAGATTGAAATCCTTCAAAAAGTTAAGCAAATTGATTAGCTTAAAAGTTGTACTTGTCTGTAGGAATTGTAGTTTAGGTGGCAGATCAGGTCATAACATTCTATGAATACACATACAAGTCAATTACCTTTCCTGTGTGTGAAGGAATAGTTCCCACAGCAACTACACCTTTGATTATGAGACTGTTACCTCTAGAAGTTGTACCATTAAAACTCAATTCCAGACCACTAAAGTGATTAAGAATAATAAATATTAATATCAATGAGAAATTAAATATAGCAGCTGACTAAGTTAAAGGCTTGGGTTCCCTGTGGTTGTCTCCAGCACAGGAAGCCCACTAGGAAACATGATGTAAACATATACAAACCTTGCACTGAGTACTGGTGAAACTTCTTCACAAAATTTTGAAGGGTTGTTGAATTCATCAAATAAATTGAGAGGGATCTAGAAAGAAAGCACAATGAACTGAAACATTTAAAATTTTGATAACTGGCAGCCTCAACAAATCACCAACAAGTAGTATTAATTAAAGCATATTCTGTGAAATAAACTATATTATGGACCTGCTGTAGAGTGACCAACAATGAACATGGTGTCATGTCAAACCTTTTACACCTGTTTCAAAAAATGCTGTCCTTGCCAAAAGCAACAAGCAAGAAGACCAAGACCAAAAGCAAATGTCTCTGGTCAAGCCGAGTTTTTCAGAGACACATATTGGGAAGCATAGCAGCCTTCCATTGTAAAAATACTAAAATGAACTGCATCTAAATGGATGAATTGCTGAATTACTACCTAGTGGACTTGATTTGTTGCTTTTGGCTGTGACAATATTTGATGAAATAGGTATATATTAGATGTTATGTCAATCATGGATGTCCTCAATCCTATACCACATCCTTTCACAGCCATACCAACATATGCTGCACCTTTTGAAAACAGGCAAATACTGATGTTAGTGTTTGAAAGTCTTTCTTACCTGGAAAGGTACTCCTATTCTCAATGGATTGTCTAGCATGCCAAATGTAAACTTGTCTGGTTTAGCCTCTGAGTAAAGAAAAACAAACAATTACTGTCATGATGTTGATGGACTAAAATCATAGCCAGGCAAAAGATTCCATCTGGCTGATTTGGGTAGATGCAAGTGATAGGATACATTATATTTTAGCTAAGGGCATCAATAGCCATGTTGCTTGTTATAATGATAAATACCTGTAACAATGAATTTGATTCGGTGGGATGGTAACCCTTTCATGACTGGTACTGTAGAACTCTCACTCACAATCACTTGCAGGGCCAACGTATGTGGTCCAAGCTGGGTGATATTTTCTGAAAGCATAGATAGCAATAAATCATTGATAAAATTGTTAAATATGTGGAGTGTCTGCATAAGGGACTTATCATTAATTAGCAGGGGTGGGTGGGGGTGGGGGTGCAAAGAGGGGGAGGGTCATCATTTTTTATGTACTTAAAAAAGGAGGGTATCAGAAAGTTTGCAAGTGTTTTGGGGTTAGCCAACATTTTTGGGTATCCATTTCTTGCATCTTACAAAGAAGGGGCAAAGAAAATCATATAGTCAAAAAGAATTGCACCACCCTTCCCCCTATGTATAAGTCCCTAATACTTACCCATCTTTCTGAACCAGTATGGCCAGTTTTTGCCTCCATGTTGACAAACAAGGTTGGTTATCACTTTGTCACCTTCTTTATCAGAACCTAAAAAACAACACAAAAAAGTATAATTATCACAGTTTTCACAAAGAATAAAAAAATTATTATAATTAATTATGAATCTTACCATGCCAAATGACTTTTAATTCAACAAGCAGTTTTCTTCTGTCTCCAGGTAATTTATTAATGGGTTCTCCCTTGCCGTTCACAATATCCACCTTCATTGCACCTACAGTCACAATTATAATCATACAGTCTCAAAACCAAACGTCTCAGTCACAGAACATACACTTTCCTAGTGCAAGTATCTTTAGATATTATTAAAATTAATTTTTTAAATAGAACACAAATATAATTTTGCATTGTCTAATTTATGTTTTTAAGTGTGATTACCACAATCTTTCAAAATCATTTTTTTTTTTTATTTTCTGACACAGAAAAATAATTATACCTATTGTGGTTCCAGCAGGTATTTTTGCATTATTATCAAGCTTGTTTCCTTCTGGCCATGCAATAACAAGACGACTTGGCAATCTGTTGTTAATAACAAGGTAAAGAAATATAAATAATGGTTATTTAAATGTTTTAAAAATAGGGACTAGTTACGACGCAAAGGGGGATTAGGGGTAAAACTGGACTTGAAGGAGTTTTTTTTGCTGGCCAAGTATAAAACAAGGTTGAAAAATATGATGACCCCTCCCCAGTTTCTATGTCCATCCTCTCTAATGTACAGCTTTATAGACAACTCACTCCTTTCAAGAAGTTCAAAATTGTATGACCCACCTCCTGTTTTTACATTCCCATCCCCCATTTACTTTATGACCAGTCCTTAATTAAGCATCAGAAATTTTTACCACAGTGTTTGTCAACTTACTTGCTCTCTTCCTCTTCTACGAATTTCTTCACCTGTGCTACTGTCAAGGTTCTGTCTAGTTTGGCTAAAGGAAACACTTTATGTTCTCCATATAAAGACAGTGGTTCCTATTTGCATGGAACAATAAATGTCAAAAAGTTATCAAGCAGAAGAATTCTCACTAAATGTAAACCTTTCTTGATATACACAAAAAAAAACTCTCCCTGGCTTAACTTCAGGATGATACTTAAAATGTATCATGACCATGATTAATCTCATGGTAGGGAGACAAATAGCCCATTCTGTCTGGGGGTGGGGGTGGGGTTGGGGGGAGGGAAAGCAGCACAAGAACACGAAATGATAGGGGGGCAGGGTTCATGCTAGGATATCCATTTAAAATTCAAGGAGTATTCAAGGACTCAAAAACGATTTTTCAAGGAGTATATCAAAATTGATGAGCTACGGTTTTAATGCAACGAATTCAATGTAATCTACCCAAATACACTGAGAGAATAAACTCTAACAACAACAACATTTATCTCAATGTTTTTTGGTTTTGCATGTTTTTTGATTTTGCATACATCTTGGGTTTCTAGCCTTTCAGTAATTCACACATTTCTGATGATGGGATTTATGACAGAACCTTAAAATTATTGATCATGTAAAGAAATTCAAGGAGTTTTCAAGGAGTATTGCTTATTTTTTAAAAATTCAAGAGCTTTTCAAGCGCCCTTAGAAACATAAATAAAATTCAAGGAATTTTAAAGGAGTTCAAGGAGTAGCACAAACCCTGGTGGGGGGGGGGGAGTCATCTGCTGACCAGCATGTTTTGGTTTTGACTTCACCTAAATTACATATAGCCACATTTAATTACATTTGCATAAATAATAATTCTTTAAATGAAACATTTCTGGTTAGAGTACCTGGACAATCTCCATTTCCCCTCCAGTAGCAAAGACATCTCCTTCATAATCACCAAATAACAAGAACCTTTTGACTGTACCACAAATATAGGGGATAGTCCTTATAGTTCTTATCTGTCAGTGAGAAAACAAATGAATCCTTTTTTGCTCTGACTTAAAATGGTTCAAAGAATAGTTATAATTTCCAGGAATGCAGCCAGGATTTTTCCAATGACATGTGAAAATATTCCTCTGACCTTCCCCTTGCCTATGTCTTGTGATCCTAAAACTTTTCTCTTGTTTTCCCAATATCCCTCATGTTGATAAAACACCATATAACATGGAAAAGCATCTTATAAAGTTGAATTAATAAATTAATTAAAGTAACTAACCAACTGTCCAGCTTTGAACACTTTCCCATCCCACTCAATGGCATTGAACACTGACCAAGGGCTTTGGTTCTTCTTTTGGGTCAACTCTGGTCTCTTTATTTGACCTTGGAAGTTGGAAAACTTGATCTAAAAGACAGTTCATGTATGAATTAGATGACATTAGACATACAAAATGAAAACAGGTAATCCAAGAAAATATTTCTTCATTTCCAAGAAACTTACTTGTTTATCATGGTTTTCATGACATTCCTTTATCCAGTCATGAAATGCCTTTGATATTTGAACTCTTTGTTCCTGGCAGACAAAGAAAATAATTAGGAACTGGTTATTAATTAGAGGGGAGGGCTGGTGCAAATTGGGAAAGGGTCATTATTTGTCATGCAAACTCAAAGAGGAGGGTCATAAAAATCTGTGCAGGTCTTTGAGGGGGATCATATCAATTTATGTAAGATATTATTAAGGGCAACGATTTTTCTGCTGTAGGAAAGGGGAGGACCTCTAAACAACTGCACATGAAATGGATATTGCACCAGCCATCCTCCATCTAATTCATACCAGTTCCTTACTACTCTTGACTAACACATTATTTTTTAGTAAATCTTGATTGAAAGACCAATTCTAATCAATGGACCACACAATATATTACTAAAAAAACTATCATCAAATGGAAATGTTTAGGGTAACTTGTGTTCAAGAAGTGAGGAAAAACATGTCAAACAATTTTTTAACATTAATTTGCAAAGCTGATAAATCTGATACTGGCTCTAACAATACATGGGGATGTTGACATGGACATTTATTGATCCCTGAAACAATTCAAATGTAATACACATGGGGCATAGGGACCTCAATCAATTTTAAAATTTTCCAAAGAGCACCCTCCTCATTTTAATGGAGTCTCCCAATCCCTTTTTGTCCTCTGGTAGGAAACCAATATCTATACTCATAAGCTGAAGTCATAACTATTAAATGTCATTTTTGTAAAATAAATACAATAAACATGATCATGGTACATGTACAGTATTAGTCAGCTGATGTATAATTAATTGCTGGATCAGTAATTTTACTGAAAGATCTTGAGGATTTATAAGCCTAGGTCTTATTCCATTGTCCTTGCATTGATGCTTTGCTCCCTAATGCTACATTAAAAACTGCAGCAGTACCTTGGGAACACTTGATGAGAACCACCCATTTGGTTTGGCCTTGTGTATATTTAATGAACAAGAACGTTAAATATTATGTAAAACTAAAACCCTTCTTCATTGTGCTAATAAGCATTCTTGGGTAATGTTTGGTGAATGTAAGGCAATGAACGGATGGGATAGATGGGTAGAAAGAAGATGGATGAATAAATGGGATGGGATGGGATGGGATATTCTCAACAGACCTTTTTAGTTTGGGTGTGTAATTGAACTGTGGTTTAATTTAAACTATGGTAAATTATATTTTAAATCTAACTTAAGTTAAAGTTACTCAGAATATTAAACTTAAATATTAAGTCACTGTCTCAGGAATTCTTCTTACTATTAGTCTTCTTTGGTGATGGGATTTTATTTTATCTAATCATCAGATTTTAAATTGGAAGACATCAGGCCCAAACTGAGAAGATCTGTTGACTGATAATGGGGTAATGCACTCTTATTGGCCAATTTGCGGTCCATAACTTATAGTACAGACCACCAACCATATTTTTGTGTTTGCCTTGCCATGCAATAAATATTTTATTAACCTTGCTTGCTTGGTCCATACAAAAGCTATGGAACCTTCAGTTGTTTTTTCCCCACTTTTTTATGGCCCGTGCACTACGCGCTTGGGCCACAAGGCAATAGAAAAAACTTGGTCCATAACTTAAAGTACTGACTGACTGTGTGCTCGGTTAATAAGAGGTATTTATAACTACATTGATTATCATATTAGGAGAGATAGTAGAGGTACCTGTCCTGTTACAACTCTGTTAAAAATTGTAGCTTTGTCTTTTAGCTTGACTTCAAGATCCATAAAGGTGAGTTTATTGGTACTGACTTGGAATGCATCATTAGTCCAAAGAACACCAGAAAACCTGTTGAAATAAATCAGCGGGATAATTCAATAGAAATGATAAAAATAATCAATTATCATACAGTCTGTGAATGATGAGAATATGAGGGACATTACTCAAAACATATATTAGTGATAGAAAATACCTTTCCCTGCCCTGTTTCAAACCACCCTTCCCCCCCTTGAAAACCTTCAAGATTATTTTGTTTACCTAAAGTGAAGTAAAGTAAAGTAAAGTAAAGTAAAGTAACTTTTATTTAATGTCAGTAGTTCCTTCAGCTACGAGGCTGTTATTAATGAAAGCTGACGGTGCGCACTTTACCCCCCTCTCTCCATCAGTGCTCCGTTTTAAGGGTGTTTAAAGCTAAAGCTACACAGATTAGAAAGAAGTTGAACCATGGACCTCTTGCTTAGCAGGCAGCACAATAACCAACTATGCCACACTTGCTCCTATATGTTTTATTTACCTGTTATAGCACTCTTGTGGAATGATTGTCCTCTTCTTGGGTAGCTGACACCATTCTAACCTGCCAATAGAAAATCCATGATTAATTCAATTAAAATTGACTGATCAAATTGTCCTATTTTGATGGGTTTTCTATACTGCAAAACAGTTTATCCTTTCCTAAAAAACTCACTTTAAAGACATTTGGATGTATAGAAAAAATTATTAGATACTAAGCTGGTCTTTGGCCCAGTTCAGGGGTAGAATGTTTGCCACATTGATTCTATTGCAAATTAGTCAAATCTTTTGTTTCTACTAATTACCCTCTAATTTACATTGAATTCTGTAAAGCAAAAGTTTGATGTCTGAACTGGGCCTTAAAAAGCACATTTAGTATTTTCAATGGCTTGGGTTACCTATGGCACATCATCCACAGGTAGCCCACAAATGAGCAATGTGTTCTCTTATTTTAAAGTATCAAACATTAAGGTAATAAGGGTTGTGCAACTTACGAATCGATGGCAGTGTATGGAATGAGTCTACCATTCCAATAACATTCAAATATAGGCCTGTAACCTCTTGGCCCATGGCTGTCTTTTTCTAACATATCCATAGCATCATCTGCCAGACTTGTGTTTATCTCCTCAACTGAAAATTTTTTTGAAAACTCATGAAATGGTCGTTTCACCATGAATTGAACTGTGAATGAAAATCCCTTCCCATGTAAGAAAATGCAAGTTAAATCCTTAAGGATAAAGTGGTTTAGGATAAGTCATTACAGGTGGCACAGTGGCATTCTTCAGTATTACACCATTATGTCAGTGGAGTCAAACACAGCGTGAGTTTGCGATACCATTACAGTCACGGCACATCTGTACCATGAGTTTTTCACATTCACATGCACGTGGGTGAATCCATATATAACTTGATGGACTGCACACTGATGTGATTAAGAAGTGCACATGCAAAGAGTTTTTTTTTTTGTTAGAGTCCATTTTTCAAATATAAATGACTTTTTTCTTCTCCAGCTATGTTATAAAAGAGATGGTCAACAACCATTGTGCATCCTCTGAGTTATGGATCCACTTGGTTGGCTGCTAAGCACTAAAGAAGCTAGAGTCTCACTTGGCTTCACCTTGTGCGACTCTTACACTTCTCGTGCTTAGAAGCTGACCAAGTGCATCCATAACTTCATGAATGCATGCTGGATGTTGCCTACTTCTTAATTGCAGTTCTTTACCTTTAGCTTCATACTCATTCATTGGGTAAGTCTCTCTGTCATAAAGAAAGGGATGATAACGCAGTATTCCTTCAATACAGCCTGCATTATCCACATGGGCTCGGAATTCAAAAGTCGATGCCGATGTTCTAATATACTGGGTTTGCAAGTCATCATCTACAGTGTGTAAAGACTTTACTTTGGGTTGTTTTCCCTTTTCTTGCAATACAACCTTAAATACAAGAGTCAGAGTCAATATTACTGATGATGATGATAACAATTTCAATTAGAAATGACAATGATTTTAATACATGTTGAAGAGTTCATTTAAAGCTAACAGCAATATTAATGCAAGGATGATATTTACATTGATGTTGATGTTTTTGAATTCATCTGTAGTTTTATCTGAATTGAGCTCATTTCCCTTGGGTCCATGCAGGTAATAGTGGTAGATATGCCTAACAAAAACAAACAAATGAGAGTGAGTAATGATCATCCATAGAGCAGATTTCTTACGAGTGTGAAAAGGTTGCAGCTTGGTCTTGACACAGTCAAGGCACAGCAAAGCATGGCAAAATTCTAGAAAACATCACGGTTGCAGCAAGGCATGCTTACAGCACTGACCATGCCCTGACCTGTTGTACATTCCAGGAGTGGATCTAGGATTTTTTCTCAGGAGGGTGCACCTGTAAAAGGGGCACAGTCTGAAGTGCACTTTTCTGTCTATAAGGGACTGCACACCTGTAGTATTTGCAAGAGAAAAAAAGAGGCACAGAAGTGCAAAGGGAATTTTCCTATCTTTAGAAGGGGTGTACAGTCCCAGCACCCTCCCCCTAAAAATGCCACTGCATTCAATAATCGTAATACGCCTCTATTTCTGATGGGGATTGATGTTAGTTGAATTAATAATAAGAAATTCTGCTCTTCCAGACCCCATCCCTATAGTACTTCTGAAATTCCAATCTAAGAATGGTAGTGCTGATTATGGTAAGTGGTTGGGGGTGGGTGGGAGAGGAGGGGTGACAATAGATGATCGTTTTAGATCCTACCTTAAGAAATACAGTCAGTGGGAGGTACCAGTTATCTTATACTACATTTGAATTAGGCCGATAAAGTCAACATGTCTTGTAAAGAAAAATATTTACAAATTACACCCCAATGGAACTGGGTATAAGTGCAAATGAAGACCATGCTTACCGAGTTTCAATTTAGCCCAATATGAATTCCAAAAAATCTTCAAATTCATGTTCGATGTTATAATGAAAACTCAAAACTTTTTAATACTCTCAATCATTTGAGAAATAAGATTCTGGATGAACTTACGCTAGTTGTCTACACCACTGGTTAAACTGTGTCTTGAGATAATGACTGTGCTGAGAAGAAACCCCAGTGATAACTACAGCAGTAAAGCTTTCTTTGTCATCTTCTTCTTTTATAAGTCTTCTCACACTATCCTCTTCTTCTGGTACATGACTGCCATCACCTGGCTGCAAAATAAGCACCAAAAATATACTTAACTTCAATGACGTTTTAGTTGTTAGTCCTTCATCAATTTTTACTCCAATCAAAGACTAATGTCAAAAACATCAGTGAAGTGGTGTTCAATAAATACAGAATAATATATGGGCACGCGGAGATATGGAATTTATCTTTGAGTGTTCAATTTGATATCTCACGAATGAGCGCAGCAAACGAGTGAGATATCAAATTTGAACACGAGAAGATAAATTCCATATCTCCAA
>JAADYU020127993.1:0-18918 GCA_011763375.2 Heteractis magnifica | reverse complement strand
TGATCAATGAGGGATGTGCATGATGTTCAATGAGGGGTGTGCTAGATGATCAATGAGGGGTGTGCATGATGATCAATGAGGGGCGTGCTAGATGATCAATGAGGGATGTGCATGATGTTCAATGAGGGGTGTGCTAGATGATCAATGAGGGGTGTGCATGATGATCAATCAGGGGTGTGCAAGATGTTCAATCAGGGGTGTGGAATTCATGATGCAATACATACTGTAGAGGTTCCCGTTTTAGACTGGAAGGTGAGTGAAAAGAGAAGTGTTACCAATGTTTTGGACAGAGTAATGTCATCTGCAAAATACGTTAGTTAAGTAAGAAAATAAAGGAGGTCCTACGAACATAGTCAAGAAGGTAGCTTTTTTGAGTGCGCAAACAAACTCAAAAGACTTACCAACATTATGTTCTTTGCAAATTCGCTGCACCCAGCACTGAAGATGGGCAAACTACAAAAAAGTATACAACACCCTAAAATATCTAGATTTCCTTTATAAAAATAATAGGACAACTAAGGCAAAACTGTCATATTAGTGGACACTAATGCCACTGTCTGTATTGTATGGCAGGTGACTTACCTGCTCACCATCTGGGTCAAGATGATGAGCCAGTAGAGATATGACATTGATAAGTGTGTGGGTGTCCTTGACACTAATATCACTGTCTTGTGTATCAGATGAGATGATGCTGATTATGAGTTGCTGAAATGATATGAATAACAATCAGACAAATTTCTTCAACTTAGCAGTATCAGTTGAAATATTTAGTTCAAACGAGATAGTAATACCTGAAATATCTTAATTGTTGAATATATGTGCTCTTGTTCATTTTCCTGTTCATTCTGATCAGTTCTAGTTTCTCCTGATAAATCTACAGAAAAATTCACCTTTAGTGTTATATTAAAGTTATTGTACAAACATAAGAAGACATTCTATGTAACAGTTTAGGTACTTTACCAATAATTGACAGAAAATGAGACAGCTTGTCTTTATAATGGCAACAAACAATGTTCACCACAATGCACAGCCCCTCCAAGCAAAGGCTGCTCAACTTTTTGCTCTAGAAAAATAAAATATTTGCTGTAAAAATAAGGGAAGAATGGATTAGGTGGTGTGCACTGTAAATGTGCTGCCTCAAAAAGCCCTGTACAGTTTTTAAAAATTCAAAATAGTATTGGGGCAATATTGTGGTTCTATTAAATCTTGTAGGTGTGCAAAGGTTTGCTGTGCAACTGTTTGGAGTACTAGGAAATGTAACCACACTGCACAGGACATCTTGCCACAGCATTTTACTTGTTACTTGTCAATATCTGTTTCGAAAATGTCACACTATTATAAATTAACTCACCTTGTCTTTTTTCACCCTGTCATCATTGATACAGCTGTTACCAGAGACATGCTTTAAGAACACCCTGTGCATAAATGAGCGATAAATAGCAATACTATATCATGCCATTGAAAATATACCTAATCATCATGTCTGAAAACTGTAAAATCACGATCATTCATGTAGATTAACCTCAAATTCCAAAAAAAGACATAGCAATTACCTGGCTATGGAATGACATTGCTTGTAGACATGTTCCTTGTTTTTACCTCTAGGACCACTGCAAGAACCACTCTCACTTATCTAAATAAACAAATTATAAGATCACTGTACTCTTCTGACTCCGATCTCCAGAAAACATTCTCTCTTGATCATGATTGTTCCCCAATGGGCCTGGCTGATTATATGCATTTGTCCAGAGTCATACAAACATTTCCTGTAGTGCAACAGGACAGACTGTCCCCTATCTCCAGAAAGAACTGACATACACATTCAGTATGATTGCTCACCTGTTTAAGCTTTTGCAGTGCAACATTCAAGACATATCTAACAAAGTCTGGGACAGATCTTAATGGCATCAGACCTTGTTGATGGCTTGGGGTCAAATCACTAGTAAATGTAGATGATATATAGTTAATTGGTATCCATGAGAACAATATGACATCCATGGTAACGATGACAAGAAGAATCCTATATTCACAGATTCATAATATCTAAGCCATTACTATGGTATCCAATTAAATATGCTACAACATCAGGGGCAGATCCAGGATCATTTCTAGGGGAGGGTGCACCTGTAGTATTTGTAGTATTTGCAAGTGAAAGGGGCACACAGTGTACAACCCCCAACACCCTCTGCTAAATCCACCACTGAACATCCCAACAGTATGGTATCCAAGGTAATTACACTTTTGAATAACAGTGTATTTATGCTTACTTAGGTATTATTTTTAATCACATTACCTAAACAATGCAGTGCACAGCTGAGCCACACAAGCTAAAGACAAAAGACTGGTAGATGAGGACTGTTGCTTGCTGACTGATGGACGACTCTTTTTACCTAAAACAAAAAACACAACAAAGAAACATTTAGAATTAATAGAACAGAGCTTGTAGTAAACAGTGCTTAATTTCATCATGACTCATACTGGGCATACCTAGTGCTGCAGTTTTTTCCTTTTGGATGTCCTCTAACTGATGATAAATGGCAAAGAGTTGTGTCACTTCCTCCAGCGACTGAGTGCTGAAAATAAAATTTAAATATTGTAGATTGTTGTTGCTTGTAGATTGAATTAATTATACTAAACCTCCAAACATTAGTCCCTCCCCTCCTTCTCCAAAACACGTGCAATAGCATCAGGGTGCCTTTCATTATTCATGTGCTATTTAACATGTAATTTTTAATCCCTTTTTTCATTTATTTAAAATTTGCCCCTCCCTCCACCCCCTGCCAGGATTCTCCACTGCCTTCTACTTGTCCCACCTGATTTATAATTCCTTTTTAGGTTACACCCCAGGATTTCCACTTGATTTCATTCTTACCTTCAGGATTTCCTTACATAGCTATTTCAAAAAAGGTTGACGGGGCAAACAGCAGATGGCAATCAGTGATTGGCGATTGTACAGCCAAAAGGAACTGTGGAGCAGACTAAGAATTTCTTCATATTCATTTCTTAAATTATCAAAACAATTCCTCCTGAAGATCTTTGATGAATGGTGCAATATAAATATGAATATGAAGAAATTTTTAGTCTGCTCCACAGTTCCTTTAGGTCATGCAATCACCAATCACCAATTGCCATTTACCATTTGCCCCATCAACCTTTTTTGAAAAAGCTTTATATATAGGGGTGGGGGAGGAGCATGTGGTAAAGTAATAATGTAATAGTCCTATGGTTTGATGAGTCTTAAGTCATTTATTTGATGACTTACCTGAATTCTCCTTCAGTAAATGTGAATTCAAGAAGAAGCTGAAAAATAAAGATGAAGATAAATAAAAACACTCTGCTAACTGTACCTCCAGGGTAACATATGATAGCAATTTGGAAAATGAATGCATTTACCAGACCCACCTCACAAACCCCCAGAACAAGATGTGCAAGGATGTTATTCTTCATTCCTACACTTGTGGATGGGGAGAAGTCTGCAGATTTATCCTGAAAAATAGAATTAATTCAAAGTTGAAGAACAGCTTAATGGGATGAAATCTGTTTCTGCACAATTTCTCTCCTTTCATATGATATAAAGTTACCAGTTCAAAATCTTCCATTTCAGACTTAATCATTCTTCTTGTAAGGGATTGTACCAAGTCCTCTACTTCATTAAACAAATGTTCCACATTATCTGCAAAAAAGGAAAGAGAGTTTAAGAACTAATTGCTCAAAGAAATGACTTTGCAGTTAAAGTACAATCACTCACTTGCCAGTGATCACCCTGAACAACACTGGTCTACAACAAGACTATATGTTCAGAACATATCTATATACAAGGAAATGTAATGGAATATTTACCTTCTTCATTCTCCTCTTCACTTGTGTGGTCTCCACACCACAGTGTACAGTGCTGCAGAGCACTAAGTAAATGGGCCTACCATTGATTATAATGGGATAATTAGTGTCAAATTCCAAGTGAACACATACAAATAATAAAATGGATTTCATATGAGTGGGAAACCATTTGTAGCTGTAATGTGTCTGCAAATTTTTCTGTATAAGATGATTCACTCAAAATTGGGCAGCCAATGATTTAGATGTTACTGCAAACCCATACTGTTAAGATATATGTATGACTGAGTATGCAGAATAAAGAAAACTAATTTATTGCAACCATAGTAACATATCTTAAATATTGGACCTACCAAAGGCTCTGCTAAGAAGACTTGGTCACCAGAAGCAGATAGACATGGATCAAGCTTGATAGGAGGTGTCACATCATCTTCTGTTTCATAATACTTTTGGAACTACAAGTAAATAAACAGGATGATTTTTTACTGATTATAACAGGAAAGGTGTGGAATTGTGGGTGGATGGATGGTTGGACAGAGTGGCAGATGATTGGATGGATGGATGATTGAATTGGAATATAAATGGATGGCTAAATGGTTTCAGGCATGGATAGATTGATGGATGAAAGGATGGATCAGTGAATGGAAGATTGATTGAGGGAGGCTAAATGGATGGAATATTTGATGAATGGCTGGACAAATTGATGAGTAAATAAATGGATAGATGAATGGTTGGCTAAAATCTGGATAAATGGATGGGTGAATGAAAAAACTGAATGAATAAATTAATACATTTTTAAAAGACAAGACTTTGTGATTCTTTTAATTATATAAACACCTGTACATATAGGGCATCAAGAATTGGTTGACGAAGTTGAGGATTATGACACATAACATCATATAGACCCTAAGAAAGGTAAAAAAACCTGATATGTAAACTAGCACAGTAGAAGACTAGAGGTAAGTGAATGGAAGTTTTTTTATAGCATACTTCATAAAGAAGAATCCTCACATCTGATTGCTGGGTGAAACATCTTCTTAGATTTCCTAAATTGATCAAAAGCAAATTAATGAATCATGATGGTTAAGAAAAGAATCAATCATTTTACCAGAGTATTTTTAAGGCCTGTATATAAGGTTACCATAATTCCTGCTTGTAATATATTATCAATATCATTTAGACTCTTTGTACTTAGTACCAAGAATTTCCAGGCAGAGGGCTTCATTGCCAGCTCCTCCTCTGATGTGAACATCAACCTGCACTTGACTGCATTGAGAAAATGAAACACTTGCTTGGCTAGATGACTGACTTGACCCAAGAGCTCCACTTCCAAGAACCTTATAATGAAAAATATGTTAAAGAGTCAGTGTTTACTTTGATGTTTATACAAGTCAACAAATTTTTAACGATAAAATATGAAAGTTGCAACAAGGATGTATCATCTTGAATAAAATTTATTGACTCTGGTTTGAAAAATTATAATTGTATAAATTTAACAGATGTTTCATTTCATTTCAGAAGTTTGATGTCTGTCAAATTTATACAATTATAATTTTTCAAACCAGAGTCAAATTTTAATCAAGAAAAACTTTTAATGAGCTTACTTTGAAATGTTTCAGTAGTAGAAGAAATCCTGTAACAGCAATTTTCCTTGCATCAACTTGCCTATTGGTAAAAATTTATTTAGCAGTGACATAAATTGAGCCAACTATAGCTCTCAGTGTGCTACCCGAGATAAATCTAGTCAAGAATTTCAGACATACCAATGTCAAATTAACACTTTTTTACAGCAAGTCTTTCATAAGGCAGCCTGTGACCTTTTCTGGCATTCTGATTAGGTGAGCATGATCTTGCAGGCTTTGACTTCTTTATATTAACAGAGATTGTCATTTTTTTACACTAAATCTACTTCAACTAATATTTAGGGAATACAGTAATGTACCTAGAAAACATGGCCTTTCTCAGCACAAGAATCAAAGAATCTCTCAAGGAAAGACTTATCTTCATAAGAGGCTGTAAAGGAATAAGAGAAAAAAAAAAGAATTGAGAAACTTTTTACAGTAAGTTATACAGTCATGCTTTACTTTTTCTGTTTAATAAGTTCTATTGCTGACTCACCTGTAGAGCTTTGAGAAGACCCTCTGCTGTACTTGGTGGGAGAAAAGAGAGGTAATCAAGAGCCTCTTTTACCTGTATATAACAATTAATATTAAAGATAACAGGTGTCAATTTTCAAAGAATATGTTTTTACAAAAATTAGCTATAATCAATCACTTCATCCTGGAACATCATCTAAGACTACTTGTACCTTTGGTAGAGACTCTAACAACACATGAGGAGCAGACAGTACAGTGCTAGAAAGAAGGCCTAGGAATAAAATAATGGTTATCTTAATAAAAGAAGCCTCAACATTAGTAGTAGCATCAACATCAGCAGCAGCCACAACATTAGCAACAGCAACAATAGCAACATTATCATCATTTCAGCAGCACCATCAACAATATTAGCATCACAAGCATAAGGCAACAAAAGTAGGATCATCAAATACAACAGCTGCAGCATGAGCAACAACAGCAACACTATTATCATACATAAGCAACAAGGGTATTATTGCCATCATCAGCACCATTAGCATCATCTGTATCATCATCTGTATCATCATAGTAATCAGCAGCAGCAGTAGCAGTAATATCACCAGAACCAGCCCCATTGTCACCATCATAATCATCATCATCATCAACAACAACAACATCAGCATAATCACTATCAACAGCACCATCAGAAGCAGCAGCAGCAGTGGTGGTAGTGCTATCAAAAGCATTATCAACAACAGCAGAAGAATAGTCATAATCATCATCAGCATAATCACTGTCAGCAGCACCATCAACAACAGCAAAAGCATCAGCAGTGGCATATCACTATTGGCAGCACCATCAATAACAGTGGAAGCAACATCATCATCAACATCAACATCAACAACAGTAAAAGCATCATCACTATTAGTAGCACCATAAAAAGCATCATCATCAACAACAGCAGAAGCATCATCACTATTGGCAGCATCATCACTATTGGCAGCACCATCAACAACAAAAGCATCATCATCCTTAGTATTGGCAACAGCAGTAGCACCATCAAAAGCATCACTGTCATCAGTATCAACAGCAGTGATTATCATCTACTGTAGCAGCAGAAGAATCATTATCATCATAAATATCAGCAGCAGCAGCAGTATTTCCTTTTATACACTTCTTCCTATTTTTCTTCCACCCCTCCATAAACAGTTACTCACTGATAAAATGACCAACAGGTGTTGTTGCCTTGGTTACTACTCTGTTAAGAATCTGTTCCAGAATCTCTGCTCTAACCATTTCATGTCCTTTGAAGGTATTTAATAGGACCTTGGAGCCAAGCTCACAAGCCTGTTGGGTTGGACTGAGATGCTCTAATGCATGGCTCTCTAAAAATAAGGAATTATCCTTGTCATCATACAAATTCTTGTGAGTTTTCATGTTTGTTAGAGAGTCTGCACTTCTCATAAGTAAGTCATTCAATTTACTAACAAAATGCCTTTGAAACTTTATTATAATACATACATAGCACACCCACTTCTTTATCACAAAACATACCAAATGCTTTTGGTCCATAACTGTCCATCAGCAGAAACCCAAGTTGAACAAGACCTTGTGTCACATGATCCCAGCCAAACAAACTAGAAATGAAAATAAAGTTAAATAGATGCTTACTTGTTTTATGCGTGTGGCTAAGAGAAAAAGCACATGACATGGATGGTTAAATAAAAAACGAGACAAATGAAATAAAGCAGCAGATAGATTCATAGAGGATATTAAACAGTGGCGTGAAGATATGAATTTTGTTTTTGAGTGGTGAAAACAATATTTTACAAGCGAGCGCAGTGAGCGAGTAAAATGTTGTTTTTAACATGAGAAAATAAAATTCATATCTTCAAGCCAACGTGTAATGTTCTTTTTATTATATGGACAAACTGAGGCAAACTAAAATAAAAACATAAATTTAATTTTAAACTGGCAGGAAAATTTTTTTAGGACATGCACATACATCTGGGACATTTGGTACATAACTTTTTCATATCTTCACTTGTGAAAATATGGAAAATATGAGTGTTTTAGTTTCCAGTAAAACACTATTGTCCATATAATAAAGCTAGATAACATGAATACCTATTCTGTACAGTCTCCAAGATAAAGTCTTTTACTTTGAAACTTTCAGGTACATTTTCTACAAACCAAACAGACCTGTTAATACTACCAATAACTATGATTAAACAATATAACATATTCATAAGATATTAATACTAAAGAAAACCTTTAATCCACTTGGATTGCCTTTGTCTCTCTTCATCTTTGAAGCTCCTTAAAATTGAAGACTTGAGTATATCAAAGACCTGAAGACAAATACTTACAGTTACTATAGAGAAAAGCATTTTGCATTTTCAAGATGCATTATCCACTTTGAGATTACAGTGATCTTATCTAGGACATTTGATTATATGACAACGCTTATTTAAATCATAGTCTTTCCTAGCTAGTTTTTTCATTTTAGACCCTTCAATCTCTTGAATGAGTAATATTTCTTACTTCTATACTAATGGCCAAGAGCTACAGAGATGGATGCAGGGTTCTTTTGAGGAGGATGCACCTCCAGGATTTTTTGAGGGGTGCACTATTTATGATTAGGACTCAGGGAGTGCATGCACCTCCTGTAACCCTCCCTTGGATCTGCCCCTGTGCTATGACAAGGAAAACTCAAGTAAGCTATCAATTAAAAAGGAAAACTGATAGCTATCAATTTTGTATACAAGAGGTCTGGTGTGGGAAAAAATTACTGGTGCAACCAAGTTGAAATGTGCTGGGATGTAGTGTGAGAATAAGAAATGAATGGTCAATACTTACTGTTTCTTCAAATCTATGAATCTGAGCAACAGACAGTGCTAATGCCACAGTAAATGGTGTCAGAATCTTTCCTGGAGAACTTTGGGAAGCCTGCGTGGAAGACATGTCAATTAACATAAGTCACACAATATGCACTCACAATCAAATGTTTAAACATGTTTTTAAACATCTGGAATAAATGAAGTCCATTGGTTCCTTTAATCACCTTAAGATATTTAACTAGCTCTTTGCCAAGATTCTGATCTTGTTTTATAGCAAATGTAATGTGTAGGATGATTGTGCCCTCCATATGACGAAGCTGTTCCTTTGAAATGGACTGAAGACCATCACTGACAATATAGAAAATGTGTCAAACAATCATTTAGAAAATCAATCTACTGTATCATAACATCTTCATCTAAAGAAAATAAAATGAAAAATCCATTCACTGGTTTCCTATTCTCAGCTTTGAGGGGCACTTTGCATAAACACATCAGCTTGTTATCCTTCACTGTTTGTGCAAAGTGCCCTTCAAATTTGACACAAATGAGCCAAGATGAAATGCTTTCTCACACACCGCTGGGAGCTATATTGTCAAGCTGACTGCTGCCACCTGACTCCTTTATTTCTCAAACAGTACTAAACATTACAATAAGCCAGTTAGACTGTGTGTTAACAGAAATCTAATAAAGCACACTTCCAGCAATGTTGATTCTAGCTTTAATTTATTGAGGGTGGGGTGGGTACTTCAGGGCTCTGAATGAACATCAGCAATGATGGACAGCAAGAAAGCAACTGACTCAGGCACTGAAGACGTGACTTAAGACCCCTAGGGCCCAGGCCCCAGCAGTGTGAGAGAGAAAACATTTTCCGCTTCTTTTGCTCCTCAGCCAGAGGAAAATACAACTTATAGGTTGTAACAAAGAAAGCAGTAAATTGAAATGGCTAGAGTTGATAAAAATTCAAATCATCTGGATGATTAATTAATAAAAAAGAGCATGATTCAAGCAAGAAGCTAGTCTTCCTTAAGATGAGAAATTGAAAATAAGCATTTCACAATCAACTGACATACTCATTTTGAGTTTTCTCTTCTTCTCTGTAAGCTTCATCTTGATTGTTAAAGAATGACAACACACCCTGTAGAACTAGATTCTTATGACCCTAAAAAATGTTAAATATTAGTAAGAATTTTGTTGAAACTTCATTTCAATTGGTGTGCAGCTGCTTAAAGGGACTGTATACCTTAGTAGAAAGTAATAGCAGTTGATACACCAAAGGAGGAAGCTCTTGGAGGTCAAGCTCTTTAAACATTCTCTGCAGCTTCTCTATGACAAATCTCAGCTCTTCAGAACTCATTGGCACATCTCTACATGAATTCATATTTTATGAAAGACAATGGGAAAAATCTAAATATCTTTTCTGTAAATTTTACCTGATTTGGTTAAGGTTTGGTTTTAACAACTTATCAACAAATGAAGGATCTAACCATTATAGATTTCCAAAAATAAGTACACTGATCTGATACCCTTGAATTAAGATAATGCTAAAATAACCTAGTAAGCTAATTTAGACTCATAAATAATAATAATATGTACATACATTTGTTATAAACATGCATTCTATTTCCTCCACGTGAATTACCTACCTAAACATTGCTGCCAGATGTATTACACATTGAGAGTCCCACCTGGTAATAACAAAAAAAATTTAATTCAGTAATGTATTACCAAATATAATTAGAGACAATTGCTATCAGAGACCATTTTCATTATACCCAACCCAAAACCTGGTGAGAGGGGAAGAATATTTATGTAAGTAAATGTTGTACTGTTATTTAATTATAGCCACAATAATAGTCATACATCACTGCCATACCTGCTGGAGCACAAGCTGTTCAATATTTGTCTTTTGTATTCTATTCCAGACATCTCTCCACCACAGTCTTCCATGATATATAAAAGCATTTCATTTTAATAAATAGTCAAGAGCATTTGAATTACCCATGTGAGACATCAAGACACTACAGACTGGATTCAAATATTTAATGTTCTTATGTTTGGTGTACATGTAAAACATAATTTAAAATCATAGATTTCTTCACATCCTCATACCTGTGGTCAATGGCACAGATTCTTTAGCAGCAACAGCAGACAAAATTTTAGGGAATAACTCAAGACTCCTGATGAATGAAATAGGAAAACATCAAGCTTAAGTTGATTTTGACCTATTGGAAATCTATTTTCAAATTCTAATTTAAAGAAAATGCTTACTTTCCACTGATCAACCCTTCCTTTATTGCATCTAAAAACACATCAGCTAGTTCTGCTAATGCTTTACCAGGCAAAGAATCCAACTGTCAAAAACAAATGAATAGTTGAAAACATGGAAATGTGAGTGAGATTTTCAACAGCAAATACAATAACGAGTATACACAAGGACTTAGCCTACCTCCATAAGAAGATAACCAACTATATCTGTTGATACCTGTTATCATACAAGAAATGCTATTAATAAGAGACTGCAGTGGAAAAAACTCAGTCCGTAACTTACATTATTATATGGTGCGCCGGTCTGGATGAAAATGGAGCAGTTTTATTGATTGATGAGAGGTCCTGCTTTTTTTCATCTGGACCTCTCAGCAATTACAATAATTTTGTTTTCCATGCCTATAATAAACCATTTATTGACCAAGCTTGTTCAGTCCGGATGGGGGATATTGGTCAAGTTCTTTCACGCTTGATCAATAACCTCTATGTATGGTCCTTGTGCTTGGTTAGGGACAGAGGTAATACGCAAGAACAGCGCCCCAGATGGCCGACTGTCGGCCGATTAACAGCCGTTTGTTAGCCATTACTCCACTGTCTCTGGGCCATTGCACAGCCGACACTTTCCAAAAAACACTTCTGTGCAACAGCTGACAGTTGGCCAACAAACGGCCCTTTGTTGGTTGTTTGTTGGCTGTTAAATGTTTGTGTTAATAAAGGTCACTGAAAAAACCGACAATGAGAAATCTCTTTATTCTTTTTCAAAGCCACCAAATCATGTGTCCCTAACTGTTCTGGTCTGAAAATAAAATAAAAATAATACAACACTTTTTGGTATTGTAATCCTAAAAATCAACAACTTATAAAATCACTGTTTGTTTACATGAACGTTGCTAGGGAAACTCAACTGACATTGTGAATGCTTTCATTGTAAGTTTCAATCATTCAAAATTTTCAACAGCTCGTTGTCAGTCCATTATGCGGCCGACATTCTACCATTATGTGATCAACAAACTGCTGTCTGTCGGCCGGCCATTAATTGGTGAACAAACAACCATCAAACAGCCGACAAATGACCATCAAACAACCGACAAACTACCCTCAAACACCTGACAAACTACTGACAAATGACCAACAAATGGCCGACAAACAACCGACAAATGGCTGTTAATTGGCCGACAGTTGGCTGACAGGTCATCTGGGGCACTGTTCTTGAGTATTACCAGGGACAGATTATTATGTTGTGGTGGGGGAGGGTAGTGGATTCACTGGAGGGGTTAATTTTTTGTAATTGCAAAATATAGGGGGTACAGTTTTAGATTTTAGGTTTTCATGCAACACACTGACTTTTGATTTCATGATTTCATGAAGATTTTGTAAGGGGGGGGTACAAATTTTACTTTGGTTTTTTTACACAAATCTGCTGCCCCCCCCCTCCCTATGACGTAATAAACAATCAGTCCCTAATAAGAGGTAAGTACTTACTTTATCGAATTCCCTGGAGGGGGGGATGGTCTAAGATAATTCCCCTCCATAATAAGGAAGTATGGATAATTTACATGTAAACAGAAATTTACCTTATTAGTTATTTCTCCATTGCTTAGCAGTCGTATAGTGTGTTTGTATATGAGAAGTGTTCTTTTTAGTCCATCAATGGTATTGCATGAAGACCCTATAAAAAAGAACAATTTTTAATCTTCTCGTTCCTAGCACAGTTATAGCTATTTAAGCTTAACTATGTTCCTAGCTATTAGAGTTGTATATGTACAAAAGACTTACCTTTAAATATAGCTCTAAGAAAACTAACTGGGTCGGCCTTTTCTTCAAGAGCTCTTGTTTCTAATATCTCAGTGAGCTAAAGGATATGAAGAATATTGTATAAAAAGGTTAGCTCTAGAAGATTGAAACGAAAGCAAGAGCTAAAGTTATAATTACTGAAAATAATTATACCTTATCTTGCTGAATTCCAGCCAGGGTTTGTGCAAGAGCAGAAATATTTCCCTCATCGGCAAGTTGGACAATTTTTTCCTCCATTTTAATGAGAAGAGTTGAAAGAATACCAAGGAAAAACGAAGTACCAGCACAAAGACACCAAAATACTATATCACCACCGCCATATTTGTTTCAGACTTCCCGCCAAAACAATGCGCAGCGCGAGCTACCACAGGTATCCCATTCAATGTGTCACATCACGTAACTGTTTTTAGCGCATTTTCTTGTAGAATCTTGAAATAATTATGACACATTAAAGAATAAAAGTATTTAAAAAGATAATAAAAGTATATTTTGACCACAGGCAGCCCAAACAATTGAAAAATCCCACTAAAAAACCTCGAACAGCGCTGAAACTTTGCCAGCGGATTTATGAGGGTACAAACTATGAAGACTAAGAACTAAGAAGTTTTAGTGCAGTTTATCCAGAGGAATGATTTATCTTAAATTTCTATCGCAAGCCCCATACATTCTCTTATAAATCTTGCTCAGGAACATTGTTTGGGCTGCCTGTGTTTTGACAAGCGGATGATTTTTTGGTTCAAATTTCTTTTACCTCCTAAGCGATGTAACAGCTCTTTTGATTGGCTTAAAACATAGCCTTATTAGAATATAGCCAATCAAAGTAACTGTACTACTATATTTTGTAGATGGTTTGAGTTCCTAGAGTTTCATTCTCGTTCCTACGATCTGATCGCCGGCTTGTCATTTTTAAAAGCAAAATGAAGACGAACTTTCTAACTTTTATCACCTTTTCAGCAGCTTTTTTGGTCGTCTGTTGTGGCTATAAACCAGTGATCATAATCCATGGTATCTTAGACCGTGCTACGGACTTGAACGACCTCGCCAATTTCATCAAAACTGCCCATCCTGGTACTAATATCAGCCTTATCAGCATCTACGAGGAGTCAGAAAGTTTTACTCCAATGTGGAAACAAATCAAGGGATATCAGAAGAAAGTACGACCTATAATGCAACAGGCTAAGGATGGGGTACACGTCATTGGATTTTCTCAAGGTGAATATTCAATTCTTTATTTACAAAAGCAGGAAATGTAAGTACTTTTATGACAGAAAACAGCTGTGTTAATCACTTCCTTGTTTACCAGATCGTCTACACTCAAAAAAATTATTTGATGTACGATATCATTTTAAAGTTTAGTGATTCTCAGCCTTGACACAAGGAAATTATAATTAGTACGCTGTCAGGCGGCAAATTGTCTTAATTTTAACTTCGTTTTATCGATGCATTCAGCTTCCTCGCTAGGAAAGTGAAAGTTTTTTTGAGCAGGAAATTGAAAGTTTAATTTAAAACTCATGTTTACATGACCTTTTATAAATTTGTTTACATGACCTTTTATAAATTTGAAACAGCCATCTATTTAGTAACAGTACATATAATATTGCTTTCATAATTCATATTCATTTATTTAAGCTTACTTATTTGTACGTCTCAGGTCTGTGAGGGGTTGCAGCACATACAGGGGTTATAGGGTGTGACAGGCAGGGGATTATGTTTATTTCATTTTTTATTCTCTCTTTCATTTAACACCATAAGTTATCACCCTGGAAATTGGAAAAGAGTTCAGGGAAGAAATCAAGCAACCCCATTACATTTGTTGCTAATGACACCTTGAAATCTAACCACATCCACCATTGCACTAGATGTAGAAACTATGATCATTTCTGAAACCCATCATTGGCACTATACTTTCTTTCCTTAAAGGAATGAATAAACAAAAAATACTAAGTAAATGGCATATATATTTATACATTTTGTTTTACTAATGGAAAAGAAAACATCTAATAGAATACTGTTATTGTCAGGTGGAATAATGGCTCGGGGGATAGTTGAGACGATGTCAGATCACAATGTTGATACCTTAATTAGCTTGTCAGCACCACAAATGGGGCAGTATGGAGGTATGTAAAAGATGAAACCAGATTCCAACATCAGAGCAAATTTCCCCCAGGAACGTAATAGCAATTACATGACAGTACCATTTTTCCTTCTAAAAATCATCAAGGTTTTTTTATTGTAAGTAATTAAAGTTATTTTTTAATCCATTTTTTAATTGCTATCTTGTTATTTCCTTTTCAGATTCTGCATACCTCAAGCCTTTCCTCCCAAAAACTGCTGTGAAAGATGCATACAAGTAAGGACAGACAGAAAACAATAAATTTTACCTAGTCCTTGCAGTTATTTTGGCTACATAGGCCTTTTCTGAGATAGCAAAAGTGGTGCATTGTGGTCTAGATTCAGTACAAACATCTATTGTTCATCATGCCTTATATGGTGTTGTTTGTACCGAAGCTAGACCACAATGCACCTTGTTTGTCTTTCTCAGAAAAGGCCTATGTTAATGACAAAAAATTAAGGTTTAGTGCATGTGTGCATGTCTACTGTTCCTGTTTTTGACATGTGTGCATGTTCACTTTAGTCCTACCTTTAAGTAATTACTTTATTTCATTTTTTTCCCAAAGTGAAATCTGAAAATGTTTTTGTTATATTCACAAAATTATGCACTTCCAATGACATAATTGTCATACAAAGACACTCTCAGTATTAATAATTTCACACATTCTTGATGATGAGAATAAATAATTACTGCCACAGTACAAAGTTAGAACAGTTTGAAAATGTTAGCCTACAGGTTAGATTGGGTTTTTAAAATATGTTATTTGTTGGTTTGTAGGCTTCTCTATACTGAATTATTTCAAAACTTGTTATCTATCGCAAATTACTGGAATGGTAAGGAAATAATGATAGTAATAATTATATCCTCAATTTCAGGCAAATATTTATTTTACTGTTTCATTAAACATCTGTTAGAGTCTGTTATGATTTTAATTGCAAATAATTTCCTCATATTTATTTGAGTGAGTTTACCTCTTTTCTTTTCAGATCCTTACCATGAGGACCTAAACTTAAAAGAGAATGTCTTTCTACCTTATATAAATAATAACAAGTCCTCTCATTTTTACAATAAAACAGGTAAAAAAGAAACCATAAATGTATGATAATACAGTTACATGTACTAGTAAGGGTACACCATTCTTACAGCTTTGATTGGTATGGTTCTGTCGACTGAATGGCAATCAGTTGTCAGAAAGGCCTATTCTGTTACTGGTGACATGTGATGTTACAAAGTTCAAAGCTAACAGGGACATGTGTGCATTAAAATAAAAGATAGAAGGGAGCTGAGGTTTGAAACCTTAAGGCCCGTGCAAATGCACACAACAACATCCAACATTGTTGGCAGTTGTTGGTTCGCTGTTGGTGTTTGTGTTCAAACGCTCGCAACAAGGCCCAACAATGTTGGGTAATATGCTTGTTTGTGTGAAATTTCCATGGATATGATGCGTAATTTACATGTGCAAGTCCAATATTGTTGGGCATAACGCCCAACATCCTGTGCAAATGCACGCAACATTGTTGGGCTATGCTTCAATGACCATGAAACAAAAGAAATGTTGGGACTTGTTGGCTCTGAAGTTTGACGCATTTCAAACTTCACCCAACAACATCCAACAAGTCCCAACAACACACAACAACACGCAACATGGTGTTCAAATGCTCCCAACATGTTGGGTCCAACAATGTTGGATGTTGTTGGCCAACAATGTTGCGTGCATTTGCACGGGCCTTTAGTAGGTAAATTATTGTGGCAGCATATTGTGACTAACCTGATGAAACATTAACTTGGGTGACATTTTTGTGAAAAATATGGTGGAGAAAGTCCCCCAATGCCCTTTTTTTTTGGTAAGTGCATGCTATTAATTTTATTGATTATCAGATTTAGCACCAGACATTTAAATTTTCATTGTTTTATTCACAGCCTATGCCATCCAGAAGAAAAACTTTTTAAAACTGAAAAATTTGGTTCTCATTGGTGGGCCAGATGATGAAGTCATTACACCATGGCAATCAAGGTGTGTTGGAACAGCTACTTTTATTATTTCAGCATTGAGATGAAATGTTTATAATTACAGTTAAAGAAATTATGGTCCATTTTTAAAAGTTGTTGGCCAACGCCCAACTCATACCCCACAAACCCTACCACAAGCGCTAACAACATCTCCTTGAAGGTTTCTAGCAGCAGAGTGCATTGGTGAATCAGCATTCAGCTGCTCAAATGGTCTATTCTGCTCATTTGTAAACCACTGTCAACTGCCCACTGCTAAAACTCCAGTAAATTTATGATTAAGCTTTCTTGTATGCATGATTAAAAAATTTGTATAACCTACTGACAGCAACTTCAGGGCCTAATATTTCTTTACTATTGCTATTTTTCATGATAAGAACATGCGATTTAGTATACATGTGTTGTGATTATTTTGCAGCCAATTTGGATGTTACAGTTCTAACAGTACTAATGTAAAGACACTGAAAGAGCAAGAGGTCAGTAAACCAAACAAGTTTTTCTGCATATTATATTGCTGCACATGATATTGTTAACATCATGATATAAAATATTTCATTTTAGAGTCAGTTTTTTATCAATGTCATTTACTTTACTTTTAGCTTTATGTTCAAGATTCCTTCGGCCTTCGCAGCCTAGATAAAAATGGAGGTCTTCATACTTACACATTTAGTGGGGTCAAACACACTCACTGGCATGGCAATAAAGAAGTTTTTGACAAAGCTATTAAACCATGGTTGACATAGATTTAATGTGACAGTAATATTGTTTATTTAGTATAATGTAGACTGAAATAGTTATTCATTACTTTTGTACAAGAAAACTGAAGATACAGCTTTTTAAAAACTAGTTTGATCTAAAAAGTATTATATAAATACTCGTAAATAATAAGAAAATTGTTATGTATTACATAGAGGATATTACATGGGCGCGCGGAGATACAGATTTTATCTTTGAGTGTTGAAAGGAGTGAGAGATTTTCAACACAAGAAGAAAATAAATTTGTATCTCCAAGCACCTATGTAATATTCTGTTTATTATATAATTATTGATGAAAGGTGTTACCATGTTGACGTTATTTTCACATGTAAAATATCATGTTATTTTCACATGTGAAAATATTAGTTTTTTGCAATGAAGAAAAATAGGTATTTTATCATTAATTATATAATAAATGTTATTATGTAATATCCTTAGAATTATGAATCTCTTTTATCTTGACCTAGCAATGACAAAAAAGTAATATAATTAGTAAAAAAGGTATCAATTATAGTTATTCTCACAGAGCTTTACAGCAAATTTGAACAAGAATCTTTCTTTGAACAAGAAAACATTTTTACACTTTATAAAATTGTTATATTTATTAATTAAATTATCAGTCACAACACATTTGACATACACACCTTGTTATTACACAATAATTATTCACTCATGATTGTAAGCTGTGCGGCTGCCTATGGCGCCTTAAAATGCAGTCTGTAAAAATTCACATTAATCATTGTAAAGCTCCTTTGATTATATCCACATAGAAAAGACGCTATATAAATCATAAATCATAAATCATTTTAGTTTTGAAATCATAAGCATTCAAGCATTTTTGTTGATAAAAAAGAGCTGTTTGTTATCAAGGCTGGCATTCTTTTTATTGGGGTGACATGATGTGATGTAACACACATTCTTATTACAGGATTATTTTTTTGTTGATAAAAAAGAGCTGTTTGTTATCAAGGCTGGCATTCTTTTTATTGGGGTGACATGATGTGATGTAACACACATTCTTATTACAGGATTATTTTTCTATTTTTCTTTCTTATACTTAAGGAGGCTCGAAACGGTTTTCGTGCGCGCGCTCTTAATGACGTATTCAAAATCATTTGAACTTGCAAAATAAATATTTTGTCCCCCAAAAATCTCACATTCAAACTAATATAACTCAAAAACTGGTCAGTAAAATTTCTTTAAACTTTGCATGTGGTTTTTATTTAAGGGATCG